>JASFAT010003020.1:0-114451 GCA_031353405.1 Baronia brevicornis | reverse complement strand
CACGTCCTGATTTCCACGAGGGCGAAAAGCGACCAATGACGAGCTGTTTCGCTGCGATGAATGGCAGCGGATGGAGCTCTGTGGTCTTTTGGTAGAATAGCCACCATTTTATCATGACGTAACGTGACAAGCTGACTACATTTTTCAAGAGATTTAATATTATTCTATTTTACTTGACACTGAAATATAAGTTGTAACTAATTGACATCAAGGAAATGAAAAAAGTAATCAATTTTCTTACCTTTCTTGCCATTATATTCGAGTTTTATCTGTCTCGTCCTCATTTATTTCATTGAATCAAACTTACAAATTCCCAATCTCTGTAACAATTCTAATGTGCCGCAAATTCGATCGCGCCCCGACTTTCGATTACCGCTCTTGGCGCGCTGTCAATTTCTGACAGATGATTGACATTTTTTATTTCTCGCGCCAATTCCCGCCGCGATAAAAGTTTATTGCGGATGCAGAGCCAAGCATATCGAAAATACATTTACACTCGAGAAATTTTGATTCATTGTCATGGAATTTAAAACGTGTGCTGTTTTATATAAAGACCTATACTCTAATAATACGTATACTGTAATAATAATTAATATATTAACACAATACTATTAATACTACTCTATATATCTTTTCTTTGATGGCAATTGCCAACATTTTATTCATACTTAATGCGATAAGCTGAGCATTACGTTCCAAGATCCCTGATCCTTCTTTTTTTTCGGGAGGTTTTAGTTCGGGAGGAAACAGCTTCCTCGGTCGCTAGCTACTTCACGTCGTCTTTGGGTGTCATTGTGTCTTAAACCTTGGTCGGGTTGGTTGATCATCCCCCGACCAAGGACCGATAGCCGCCGCGCCTTAAGAAGACTTTACTCTCATCTTTCCCTCTTATTATCCACATCTTATCCGTAAATAGATGACGCATAAAGCTCTTTATTTTCATGGGCGTTGGTGATTACCCATCATCACGAGGCATTTTTGCTCGCTGCCATCACTTCCACAAAAATATAATAAAGGTTATCTGTAATTATTTTCACTTGTGAAAGTAACATTTTTGTGTTATAGCAATTATTGGTCGAACCATTTGTTTCGAAGTATATGAATATTCATTGCTCATTATCAAAGTCAAATGATATTGCTACCTTAATAGGATATATGTATAAGTATGTATAATCGTAGTTTGAGCGTTTTGTTTCTTTGTAGTGCATTACTTAACGCCCGGTTACAGCCTTGAAAGTTGAATTACAATGTGGCGTAGATAAATAAGTTTGGCTCGAGCCCCTTACTGTGTTTATGTTAATTTATTTTATTAAGCGATTAACATAATCAATTCTGTCAATACAGTGGCTTTGTTGCCTATTGCTTGTAATGATAATTTATTTGTAAAAATATTTACATCGTACACTAGTACTCCTAACCGGCGTGCTTGTATGAAGAGAGTGATGAATGTGGATGAAGCAAAGAAAGTGTCATGAGATCGTAGCAGACGGAGACCTTGGTCTCTGCCTACCTGTTCAAGAAACAGGCGTGATCATATTGTAACCTTTCGATCACTGTCCTCTTCATTTTGTTTGAAAATATTTTAAACTTTTAAGTAATTAATGAAATTAATTACTTATTCATTATACAAGACGAAGAATATTGATCTTTCCAAGGTTATATTTTTAAGCCATATTATTGATATTTTAGCGTGATCGTTAGTTAGGACCTTTTATTGCGTGTTGCTTTATAATAAAGTAAAGAAGCCTCTAAAAATGATTCTGTAGATGAGGCTTCTTCTTCTGATTCTTTCTTGGAAAAATGAATATTCACCTGAGTGATCAGAGACCTAAAAGTGACATAGAGCACACTGGTTCATAATTATAATATTCATTTTATTTACGTTTTATATTCATTTTATTTACGTTTTGTATTAGCAAGTTATAATGATCCCTCTTTATAAAATTTGTTATAGGATCGCACAGCTTAATTCTACTTCTAAAGGGCTTACAATATTAACATTAAAACGCCCGCTACAAGGGAGTATCTTTATTACTTTTATAAAAAAAATGTAAAAAGAGAGTAGCTCCTTCCGTCGTTACCCATCGGTAACCGTTATCCCTTAAGGAGCGTCTTCTCCCAACCACAAGGTATTGAAGAAATGGATAGGGAGGCAGTCCACGACTAAACAGGCATACCAGCATAAAGAGAGCAATACCCCTTAGTAGTGCGTAAGCACAAACTTTGACCGAAGTCTTGCATGTAAGCGTCATACAGTATACAATCCTGTCCTGATAAAAAAAATTAACCATCCACAACGACCCTCCAATATGCCCTAAGACATATCTCTAAGACCGCAGACGTGCGCCCAGGCGTTTGGCCACCACACATTCGGCAACACAACAAAAAACGTTTTTCTATCTATTTATAACATAGCGACTTGTCGATGGTACGTATCATGTACAAAGGGAATCCCGAATAACAAAAGCTCACTATAAAAATATATAATATAAAATATATATATGATTTGTTACTTCAGATGATGCCGTATAAATCACTACACAATAAATATGTGTACAGTTGCAATGGTCTTAGAGGGTGGTGCACAAGGCGAGCCGAATTATGTTGGTCCTACCTTAGTGACGTTCATTTACCTGGGCAAACGCCGCTGGACAGGATTGTATACTGTATGACACTTAGATGCAAGATTTCGGTCAAAGTTTGTGCTTAAGCACTACCAAGGGGCATCGCCCTCTTTATGATGGTATACCAGTTTTGTCGTAAACTATGGTCCTATCCACTTCTTCAACCTTGTGGTTGGGGGGAGACGCTCCTTAAGGGATGTACAAAGGGAATCTCCTAATAAGAAAAGCACTATAAAAACAAACAAATATATATATATATATATATATATATATATATATATATATATATATATATATATATATATATATATTAACAAAAAAAATATGAATTAATCAAAATACTCCTTTATATTGAATTCGCCGACCGAAACTTAGTGCGACATTCGTATCAAAACAAAAGGTGTTTTAATTTATTCCGGTTCAAATATAGACTCAATGCCATTCAAACAAAAGATTCAACGCTTTATCCACATTTCGTACTTAATATATTAAAATATGAGGTGCCGGATGTTTGTATGAAGCGCACATACGAAAATAACTTTGAAGATGTACTCTTCAAATTCTGAAATATGAAATAGCTTGGTTTTGTGTTATTTCAAATGACCATAAATAAATCATTGATGCGTCAATCCACCTTAGAAAATCCTAGTGTGTTATTGTCCATTCCTCCATAAATGGGTAGACCCCTTGCCTAGAACAAACGAGTTGTAAAAAAAATATTATTAAGATTATAGAATATTATTTTATTTGCATATAAAACCAAAAACCAAAGTATGCCCGTCATATAAAGGTAAGGTACGAGTAATTGTGTAAATAAAAGTATTTGTTACTCTTTGACTAACAACATTAAAAGAAAAGTCGTGATAAAAGTCATATGAGACAAAATGTAAAAAAAATATATTGTTCAAGAGCTAAGATGGCGGATATAACCCGAGCACAAAGGAAACACTACATTATTTTTACATGCATAGAGCTTTAATATTTTATGTTAGATAATATAACTCTAAAAGAGAAAAATTTACACAAATTTACAATAAATATGAAATATAGCAGGTACATACAAATTGTAGCAACTAATCATGATGGGAAATATTGCGAGCAAAGGGGGGTTGCTTGGAGAGGAAAGTCTGCGTTACGTAATATAAGGAAGAAGAAAGGGACAGCGATTGCTGCCGAACTGTTTCTCCACATTGATGACGGAGATAGTTCTGATGAATTAGCCGCCTTCCTTAGTCGATGAAGCACTAACAGAATGAAATAAAAAATAAATATAATAATAGCTTTCCCACGTGCGTCCTCCAATAGGACGAGATATTCTTCCGTCGCCGCCCTATCGCCAGGGAAATCAGAAAAATGTAGTGGAGAACAATCGCCATTCTTGCTCACCTTTACATTACGTTTTCAGGGTATGAGTCCTTTCGCCGTTATAATAGCGCTTTTACAGTTCTAAATCAGCATATCAGTAGTGAAATGATATAATGATAATTTTAAAATTTCGAGGCCTTCTCTGCTTTTAAAGGTTCTTCTCAGAAGAACGGTTTTTTTAATCATTGCCAAATTGAAATTCGAATCAAAGCATTCGATAATTTGCTTTTAAATGATCTTCATAGCGTTTGCATAAAGCTTAAAAATATATATTTGACTATTAATTTTATTTAAGGTTAGATAAACAAAAGCAAGCAAAATATACAGTTTTGTGTTTTTAAGATATTTTGGGGGTTCTTTGTGTTTTTTTATAAATTTAGCCAAATATTTTTTTACATTCCGAAAAGGAAGTCATCAATAAGCCTCAAAGAAAAATATTTACTTTCTTGAGAAACTTTCCAGTTTGAATTTCACACCGACAATGACTGAATCGGTTAATTTTAAAAAGAATAAAGCTTTATTACTTATTGTCAAGGTTGTACAGTTCCACCCCTTTTATATTTCTCAAATGAACATCTTTCGACGTTAATCTTAGCGATCGAATTCGATACATCGTTGTTGGATTCGAAGATGTTAATGCTGGTAGCCTATTGGCTTTAACAGCTTTATCGTATTCAGGGCCCGCGGGCTGAAAGCCCGCGGGCAGTAAAATATAATTGGGAATCTGCGCAAATCGCAGACTCCATCGGCCTGACGCCGTGTCGGAGGTACACATATGTGTGTGTGCTGATTTTAAACTCGTCATGATTCTACGTTAAACATGTAGGGGAGGATTGAACTTTAGTAACTATAGTCCCTATTAGTCCCATAGACCCTAAGGTCTAGGGGGTGATTCGATACATCGTCCAAATACACAATACTCTAAGAGTCACTGATGGGTGCAGTCCAAAAACCCTATTGCAAACACACAAAAAGTTCGCATCCAATCTGTTATTAGACTGTTCTGTTATTATATTATATAATATGATCTTGAGCTTTCATCGCCTATTAACATGCATTCACTTTTATCGTACTTTACATCTCTTAATAAAATATACTCATTAACCTGAATTATCAGAAATAAATGAACATATTAGGTATATAAATGGCAAGTTAATTTTTCCGTCAAGGGTAGCATTCACCTGCTTAGTTCCACCTGTCGAGTTTTTGAAATTTTTCGTAACACATACTAAAGTATAGACTTACAAATATTTACAACAAAATTTTATATAAAATAATTTTGTTCGAAATATAGACTTAATCACTATGTTTTTATCTCCAAGTGTATGTTTACGTTCAAGTAAACTACATTGAGTTGATATAGATAGATATATTATTATAGTATTTTTAAAGTTTTTGTTTTGTATTGTATATATGTTGATGAACCATTTGAATTCAAAAACTGATATATGATATACTAAACACAAGTCAAGCGATCTTTTTTTTTTTAAATTCTAAAACAAAAATAATTCGTCTTATTTATCGAACCAGCTTTCTATATATCATGCAAACAAACATATTCTATATGTTATAATGAAAATTAAAAAATAAACGATATTTGCTGGCATCGTTTGAAAGTATAAACTATTATAGAATCTAACATTTTTCTATTTAAAGTAGTGACTTTTTAAATTCATGTAGTGAATTTAATTTTTATTTCAGTAAAAATGTGCGCCAACTCGTTCGGTGAAGGACTACTTTCTAGGAAAAAAGACTCAAAGTAGTACGATTAGAATTAGTAGTAGATTTTGCTATTACGCTTCGTTCATTGCGTGACTCGGGCATTCGAGTCTCAATCTCTTGAATCAGAGATTGAGATTTGTCCCCTGTGTTGCCTGTGGGCAATGCATGTGCGCTGCCCTTGGTTGCTCACTATCAGGTGATCTGCAAGCGAGTTACCTGATAGTAAACAACTAGCGCTATCCATCTACAGTAACAGCCATCCAACAGCAGTGCTGATGCACCGCTTATCTTTAATAAGAATATGGATAATGGGAGTAGAAGAAGGCTTGAATGGGAGAGGAAAAAGAAAACAAAGAAAGGGAAAGAAAATAGGTCTCCGAATTGGTGCATTCACCACACGAAATGTAAAATACTACCACTTGATATGCTTATATTCTATGAGGGTAGTACTTTCCCAGTCGAACCGTCCAAAAGTATGGTATCAAACATGAAATAATTTTCTAGCTAGCACATCTACCAACTTTAAATATCAACGAGAGATACTCCCTCAATGACCAACCATGATTTAGTATGTAACAATCCAGCCACACTTCTTTTTATTTATTGACGATTTAAAGGAAGTAATGCATATTGAATACTGTCAAACTACTGCCCTTTTACTCCCAACTCTGATAGTAAGCGAACGGTGAACATTCCAAGTTAATACCTTTTTAACCGGTTGTATTTATAGTGTATGACAGGTGACATAACCGGTACTGATTCTTATGCCTTAATAGGTGCAGTACATACCACGGCAAATAATTACCCATGTTCACTATATATCAGTAAACTAAGTATGACACTAATGTTTGTATGAAATATTCTGCTATTCATATTTACTATAATAAATCTAAAAATTGCCGTTGCCAAAATTACCAGTTTTAATTAATGGGTATAGATAATATATTAGGTCGGGGCAAAAGTATTTTTGTATTTTGAATGTATTATTAGTAATCAAACCTCTTTGGCTGTACCGAATGTAACTGGCTGGTTTTAATGCCATTAAATGTGACATTCTGAAGATTCAATAAATAAAAAAAAACTAGTTCTCGCCATTTTTCAATTATTTTTCAAGCAAGCAAAATGAACGTAGGGGACGAAGAAATTCGGTACATTTTAAAGTTTTATTACAAAAAAGGTAAAAATGCGACGAACGCCGCGAATAAAATTTGTGCGATTTACGGACCTAATGCGGTATCAATAAGAGTAGCACAAATGTGGTTCAAGCGTTTCAAGTCTGAAAATTTTAGTGTAAAAGATGAGGTTCGCTCTGGACTGGCTCTGTCACAGATAAAATCAGTGTCATCTTTGAGAAAGTGGAGCAAGATCGACATATTAGTAGCTATGACATTGCTGAAGAACTGGATGTTGATCATAAAACAGTTTTACGTCATTTACGAAAGTCTGGGTACAAGAAAAAACTTGACATTTGGGTACCACATGATCTCACTGAGACACCATGAAACCATGACAACGCCAGACCGTATAGCCTTGACCTTGCTCCATCAGATTTCCACCTGTTAAGGTCATTGCAGAACTCTTTAGGAAGTATAAAGCTAACCTCAAAAGAACACTGTGAACACTACCTGTCAGATTTTTTTAATCAAAAATCTCAAAATTTCTACAGGAATGGGATCATGGCACTACCCACAAAATGGCAACATGTCATCGATCAAAACGGCACACACATATTATAAACAAATAAAAAATTATACCTAAAAAAAATATTTTCTTTTGTATGAACAATACGAAAATACTTTTGCCACGACCTAATATATATGTACGTACATATATAATAGTGTATCTTGTAATAGCATAGTAGTAAATCTATAACACAAACGTTTTATTTCAGTTAGAGGGTACATTTAAGGCCGTAGGCAACGGGTTTTTGAGGGTTCAATCCAAAACATTTTTATTTACAAATTCGAATGTCGTATCGGTTCGCTAATATCGCTGTAATTTGCTGGTTCCAAAAACTAATGATACATGGCAATATTTTTCGGACAAAACGCACCGTAGTTAATCGCTATTCATCCAGATAGTGAGAATGAAATTTTTGGGAACGAATTCTCTCTTGATTCTACATTGACTGATAGACAATGAAAAACCGTCAGTAAAGCTTTCGCTGTAAATAAAAATAACTAGAATGATTATTTTATCTTTAACTGGACGATGGAATGACGTCTTAGTAAAAATATTTGTTTATACTCCAAGTATTTTCCATATAAAGGCTATGAAGCAAGCAATTATTATTTATCTGTGCATTAATCTCATCGATTATGAGTAGCTATAAATATCTTCCACTTCTTCGCACTTCTTCTATATTTAAATTCTTCTTTTCTTTGTATGTTTATTTTTATTTTTTTCTTTTTCATATGGTGAGAGATTAAGTCAATGTGTGTTGAAGTTTCGAGCCAAGTGGTTTCGTAAGAAGAACTCGTGTAAAGAAAGTAGTAATGAAGTCGTGTAATCACAATATTGAGTAAAGATTCCATATGAATACTCGATATCGATTACCAATATTGATATTTCAAACGCTATTTCAACCATTCACATTTACCCGCCGAAACTCTTAATTTATGTTTATACTAATTCAATATAACAATATCTTTGCCATAATCTTAATCTATTTCGTATAAACTTGATATAGCGTAATATAATAAATAATAGAATGATCTTGTTACTGAATAAAAGCTTCGCCCTCGAGCTCCGAGTCCGCGGGTCCACAATTCAATAAAGCTTTAAAAGCCAATAGGCTATCAGCATCAACATATCGAATCTAGAGCGAATGAAAGCATAGAAAATACACTGCTTTATGATACTATTTGTTATGTTACAAGGATTTTTATTTTATACATGCAAGTATTAAAATGTCATCAGCATACTACCTATAAACCGATTGAATAAATTATGTAAAAACATTGAGATATTAAAACCTTCACACAACTTTTACACTATGAAATGATCCCCTTTATAAATAAAATATTAAACTGCGTAGTGATTATGCGCAAGCATCGCAATATAAACGTTTGTTTACTACGCTGACGGCCGAACAGGGATCGTCAACCTGTGGTCAACGGGAAGTGTTTCATGCCCAGTAAAATAATAAATTATGCAGTAAATACAATCTTACAAAAGAAGTCGGCCTTCTAGCTGATTTCAAGCATATAAGTATTTTTAAAAAAATTCTAGTCAGGACAGAATTAAAAGTTCAATTTTAATTTAGTGCCTTAAGTATAGTTTATATTTCCTTATTATATATTATTCCTTATATATATATATATATATATATATATATATATATATATATATATATATATATATATATATATATATATATATATATACACCAGGATATTTCTAATCAGTACATTACTAACTGTAGAGTATAATTCTATACAACAAATATATATTCTATAATTTGCATTTCTCCCTAAGCTTTTTTCTACAAACCATCCATTACTTTATTCTGGATTATCACGCTAACTTCACCGGTATTTCCGAAATGACATAGTACTGAAACCTTCCATCGAAGTTCATCAAGTCTCCACATTTCACACAAAGGTTGGACAAGCTTCTGCAATGCCTCTGGTGCAGCAAATGTGTTTGGGAGGTGTTGAAGTTTTTCCATCAAGCGACCCGTTTACTTGTTTGTTTTACTATCCTATAAAAAAGTTACGAGTTATACTCGCTCAGATATGCGGACAGCAGTGAAGATTATTTGTGGTTTTTAAGAGTTAATTCAATACTTGAACTGTTTTCACGTAAATGTAAATATGGAGGAGCGCAAGTATAAATATATATTAAATAAGTTATCCTGTCCTAAGCCACTGGACTACATTGATTTCTAATATCTAAATCCTAAAAGGTGCGATTCCTTACGATTTGTATTGAGGTGCAGTGAGTGAATTTCTTCTTATACAACTGACAGACATTATGATACGCTTGGACGGTAATTCAGATGCAATTTCTTCAAGCCACAAGGATTTTTTTATTTTTTTAGGGGATAAGATGGCAAACGAGCAAGCGTGTCGCCTGATGGAAAGCAATCAACGCCGCTCATGGACAACCGCGACACCGCAGGAGTCGCGGAAGCGTTGCCGGCCTTTTAGATATGTATAGGCTTGTTTTTTGAAGGTTCCAATAACGTAACGATTCGGAAAGACCGCCGAGGGTAGCTGGTTCCACAAACTGGTGGTGCGTGGAGAGAAGTTAAATTCATTGATTCAAGTTAGATTCAGGATGTACACAGATTACACCCTGAATCCCAAAAATGAATGCAACTCAATTTTAATCATAACCAGAATTGAAACAAGACATCCATGTTAAAAAGGTAAGTTCTACTACTGAACCGACCTGCGTACATGTGTATATAGGTATCATTAATTTTCATAGTTATCCCTCCTTTTATAACATTTTAATTAAAATAAAATACATGCCAATAGAACTAAAGTTACCATCATAATTTCAACGGCAAACGGACTGGTCATATTTGTTCGATTTAACTACCTCTGGAGAAAACGAGTGTTGGAGTGGAGTCAAGAAATATAGTTTGAGACATTCTAGATGGAGAGACGATCTATGTAGGGTGGCTGGCGGAGACTTGATGCGTGTAGTCTAGTGGCGCGCCTTGGGGGAGGATTACCGGGTTGGGGTGATGATGAGGATGAACTACAAGGTTACATTAATTCGAACGTGATTGTGTTTATAAATTAATTGTTATTGTTAAAACCTCTATCTACTTCATTGTAAAGTACATTAAATACCACCGACTCATAAGTTTGTTTACAGCCTTGACATCAGTACAGGGATCGACAACCTGCGGTGATATCCAGTTCGATACAAATAAAATAAAACAACCGCCATGAATGCGGTCCTTGAATTGGAATACACGAGAACATTATCTTATTTATTCACTTCCTTGTTTTTTTTTACATTTCAAAAAACACGAAGAGTACCGCAGTAAGAACGTCATTATCAGTAATATGTTATACGAATTGTTAAAGAAATCCCCTATAAAGTAAAACGGTGTTTGGGCTTTTGGAAAACATAATACTGCAAAGTATATAATATAAATAAGGGACTTTATACAGATTTGTAGAGTAAGTTATTTAAATAAAAAAAAATAATATTCTTATTAAATAAAGCATACCCAACACCCGCCCCCACCCACCCCCTCCTCCACCCACCCCCTCCTCCACCCACCCCCTCCTCCACCCACCCCCTCCCCCTCCCACTCCCATAATGTCACGTGACACGCGAGCTCGTTTGCCCTTAATCCCATAAAAAAAAGTCAATATAGCCGTAATAGTCAAATGCCTCAAAATATAGAGCTTCTATTTTAAAATATATTTTTCTAAGTTGTATTTATTCCCTTAATTAAGTTAGTGGCATTATGATAAAAAATAATAATAATTTAAATAATTCAAATAACCGGCATGGTTGTGTTTTCGATATTATTTATTCTTTAATAAATTTTAACCACAGTATTATGTAAGAACATGTTGAAAGATTGTTTGATTGCAGCTTAACAGATGCTACAAAATATGAAATATAATTAATCCGTAAAAAGGTGTTATTTCCTTCTACGTCGAGTTTACGCAAATAATTTCACTCTTCACTACGTATCGATACTAATTATCTCTTGTAGACCAATCATCTGTGAACTACCTTATCGGTCATGCAATATTCTTGTAATCGTCCGTATTACTAAAATAATTCGTTGCAGGCATACGCACACTACATACGGTTAAAAGCATGACGATATTGTAACGAGGCACGCACACTAATATAAAAACTCGGTTAGTAAGGATTCATAACTCACATTTATACAATAGTCATGCATTATACATTTGCTTGATGGAGCTTCACTTTATTAAGAATAGTATACATTCAGTCTTTGCGTTAAATTAACTCCTTGTGAATTTTGTCGGAATCTTCCATAGTGCTAAATAATATTTAAAACTTTCGGTATAGTATGCTAATACAAAGTCGTTCTTTGGATAAAAGCAGCTCTATGAAAGTTATCAAAATTCTATTTAATAGATAAATCGCATTTAAAATTAATTTTATGAGAGACAAAGGAAACCGTATAAGAGTCGATTTGAATTTATTTTGTCCTAAATTAATATAAACTAAAAAAAATCAAAATTATAAAGGATTATATAATTACTAAAGGATTTTCGTTTATTTATATATAATTCATCAATCATCAATATATATAATCGCTCTGGAAAAAACCAACGTAAATTAGCTACAAAAACATTACAATCTGTTTTCAAACATGTTTGGAAACATTTCACTGACGTGATAAGGTAGTCACACTACGTCACGAAAAGTCACAAAAAGACGGCTCAATCGGGGATGTACAACAACCTCATAGAATATTTGTGTCGAGTGTTAACATTTTTCTATGTTGCCACGTTGTTAAAAGAGGGTTTTAGAAGCCGCCAGACATCTTTCCTCTTCCTTTATTACCCATTATTATCACCGCTTATCATAAGGTCAGCAACGTATATTCTGTTTTGATGATGCAGTAGTCCATAGATTTGTCTACTTATGATGCAAACAAGCATGCGATTCACCTCATCCTTACGTACATTATATACATCGTTCATGTTTGGTTAGGTACCTAAATAAAGAAGTAATCATCATTAACTAAGACCAGCTGCATTACTTTCGAAGAACCGGGGCACTGCAGATGTAGGATAATCGAAGAAGAGGCAGAAGAGGTGAAAGGGTAAGAAAACAAGTGTATCAAGTGCTAAAAACTATTAGGACATTATGTACAAAGAGTAGTAAAGCTACTATTTGAATGCTGATCTTCTGCGAGAGTGTAGTTCTTCCCAGCCTTTTTATACTGCGGACAAAAAAAATTGTTGCAATGTCGTTGATTACATAACTACTACCCTGTGGATCCAGCTACCTGTTTCCAAAACAATACGATATTGGAACTTTTAAAAAACAAGCCTACATATTTCTGTAGGGCCGGCAAGGCTTCTACAATGCCTATGGCTCGCGGATGTTGCTGATGGCGTTGATTGCTTTCCAATAGGTGACATGCTTGCTTTCTATGCTATAAACAAACAATCAGTCAGTTTAATATAAATATTCGCGTACATAAAAAGGAGGTCAGAGTACATAATGTCATGCTGTGCATAATAAATGTTTTGTCTTGAGATCCTGATAAACATCTGTAATAAATATGATCGCGCTTCTGCATGAGAACTTTAAAAATAAATATTCATTTGTTTATATTGTATATAAATATGACAATCACGTGAACAATGTATAAACAAGTATATTGATATCTGTGTATCTATTATTTACAATTCTATAAGATAATAATAATAAGAATATATAATAATAAGGAGATGCCAATATTCCATATCCTATATATACCTCGGTAGTGGTCACAATGCTTCCCGATTTCTAGAACATATTAAACCCACCACTGAGCCGAGTTGTATTGACGGGATATAGGTCTCGGATTAGGATTAAGGTAAACTTAGATCTGTATCGTAACGTATAACAAATAAGATTCAAGTCCAAGAACCTTTTAAGTTAGGCCGATTTGGATCACTAACAGAGGAAGGGGATGATTTCTAAAAAGGTGCCGCTAGTCAAAACTAATTAATATATATATATATATATATATATATATATATATATATATATATATATATATATATATATATATATATATATATATATATATATATATATATATATATATATATATATATATATATATATTTAAAATGGTTGGATGAATGGATGGTTACAATCAATCCTGTCACCCCGTTTTGGCTTGACGTTGAGTTCTGGGACACCTATATATATAGTTTACTAAAATACACAAAGTTGTTTATCCGATACGCGTAATTCTATGTTTAAACCTTACATATACACAGTGTAAGCTATACGTGAAAATTTAAACGTATTCGATGCCTGCCGCCATGTTCCATTAAGTGTGGATATGGGCTAAGAGAAAAAAATAGACACGCAGCCGATAAAACTTTGCTGCGTTCTTTACAAAACTGGTTTGCTGTCCGTAACGCCCGCAAGTCTACCTCGCCCAGTTCGCGACAAAAAATATATATACATACTATTATAAAAGTTATTGAAGCATTATTGATCATGCTACGAAAAAAAGTGTAAGACAAAAAATGAGCTGACTTATATTACTTGTATCTATCCAAGCTAACGACGTTATTGACAGTGTGTTAAACCAGTAGTTAGTTCCAGTGACCTAATCATCTTTTTTTGGTTTTATTTAATTAAATTATTAAAACTGTAAAAATACTTCATTATTATTAATTTACATTTTTTTGTGTAATTAGGTAATCCCTGCGTCGTCGCTAATGATTTATTTATACTTAATTAAGACGACCACGTTTCACGAACGCTCGTTTATTACTGGCTGTCAACTAGTAGTTTTATCATATATATCAGAAATACATATTTTAATATACATTATTAAAAGTTTCATGAATTCAACAATAAATAAAACATCTTTCTGTGATGTCGAATCATTTTCTTTTTAACTAGTAATTGTAAAGCCATTTACGAAAGTGCCGGTTTGATCGGAGAAGTACCATAACGCCACAGAATATCAACAGCAAGTGGTAAAAATTTTCTATGTTACCACATCTAGTACGATGAATGTTATTTCCATCACTTCACATCCTTACTTTGTCTTATCATAAATGTTTCCGGACAAAATTTTGCACAACGTTATGCACACTCCAGATATTAGGTAAGATTAACATTTCAGTGCCTTGAGGACATGCACGTGTATGTAATTTTAGTCTTTTTCATTGCGAAGTAAAAAAAGCGTGTTTGGTTCGAATACCTCATTCGTGGTGTAACTTGTACCCCAAATACATGTAAAACGATAATAATTTAGATATTCACTACAATAGTATGGTGCAAATATAACAATACACATATTATATTTGCTATATAATCTATCCTCTATTGTTCAATTTTGTGTTTGATTAGGGAAACACATTATATTATAGAGAGGGTTAATGACTCCAGAAACGGGGAGGTCCGTGTCCAGCCGAGGGATATATAAGGGGCTGTGTAAAAGAATATATCATACTGGTGTGGTAATACAAGTGGAACGTGTCTTATATATATTACATGACTGATATTGTGTATAAATGCAAACGATTTATACACAATGTCAGTCATGTAATATTTCGCCACTTGAAAATAAACTTTGCTTTACTTACAAGTACTTATGGTACGACTGTAAACTAAAAATGGTTAATGATTTGAATGGCCTGAACAAGTATAGATACGATAATCTAAAATTGCATTTATACTTCAGATGGACGTGACGACGATAGTATCGCAAAGGAGGTGCCACACTAGTCTATGTATTGTAAAACAACATGGGCCTTACCAAGAACGCTTATATTGTTTCAGAATGAGTATTCTGAACACATTTTGATTAAACAACAATTGAATAAGAACTACGATATTAATATCCATCTTTCATAGACTATGAACATAGCTTTGTAGGACACAAAGAAAACGTATCTTTATAAACTTGTAATAATTTAAAAATTAATTATAATAGAATAATATATTTACATTAATTTCGTGTTCATTTGTACAATATACAAAAAAATATAAAAAATATTATAAAAATAATATATAGAATAAAGAATATTTTTTTATTTTTCTTCTTTCCGTATCTATGGTAAAATTTGGTTTTCTCAGTTCTGAGCTATAATAATATATTTTTATATTTATGGTAACCATTAACAAAAAAAGAAAAATTAGAATTAGATAATAAGAAATAGGATTAGAAACTAAACGCCACGGAAGTGTACATTTTCATATTATAACAAATAATTCACTTTCCCTTCTAGTACGTCTTTGAATAAGTATTATATATTGGTACACAATTAGGCCATCCGAAGACCACCTACTATTTTTAAATTCTGTTATTGTAATTAATCCAATATTATATTACTTCTACCTTAAGTATAATTAGTTTCTTTATAAGTTATATAAAGAAAGTAATAAATTAAAATATCTAACAAATATTCAATGTTTAACTTTTTTAAATATTTTAGAATATCAGCATACGTCAGTTCACTGAAGGCCTCTCGAAAAGCGCGCCACCTAGCCCGACTTACACAGGTTACCTTACATTACGGCTACACGCGTCCAGTATCTTTCTACCACCCCGCACAAATCGTAGCATCTAGGCGGAGGACATTCCACGCTGTTTATAAAGATGCAGTCTCCTCTCCAGCAGTCGTTTACTACAACGTTAAAATTTTGAGCTTGTGAAACAGACTGTTGAACAGAACTGTCGTAGTCCACGAATTGCCACCGTAAAAGAATACTGGTCGATGACGAAGTATGGACGGCAAGAAGACTTGCTTTTTATTTATTTTTTTAATTATTAAGCTGTAACTTAAATGTATTTTAAAATAATTTTGTATTAAAATGGATTAAAATTTTCATCGTTACCATCAGTAGTATGAGTATAGTCGATACAGACAACACAGTACAACTAAACATCGGACGTCTGTCAAAATTACGTGCTGTTGCCATAATCCCTACGCTTTCCGGGCGGATTGAGAATAAAGTAAAATAAAATATTACAAATATTTATAAAATAAATACAAATAGCTCGCTTCACAATGAACATTTTACACACAAATATTAATTTCCGTATATGAAAACAATACATAAATTTTAAGTTAAAAGCTAAAACATTTATCCTACAACTTTTAATTTTAATTTCAACTAATAATTTAATACTTTTGTTTATTAAATTATTTATTTTAAATAATTATATATCTAATTCAAAAAAATAAAAGAGTTTAACCGTAAGAGTTCATATTGACATTGACAGATTATCTACACGTATTTTGTAGAACGATATTTCTAATTTTATATGAAAAAAAAGAATACTTCATAAAATGAAAGTTTTATATTAGTTACAAAGTTGTATTAGTTACACACTTATGGTTTATCTCAAAAGCAATCAGCACTTGATAATTGGGCTAAACTATAAGTGTGTAATTTTTTTTATTCTAAAACGAGGACATTCAGTACCTATATAAATTTTATCAACAGCTTTTTTTTTACTATTGGATTAATATCATTAATACACGATTTAAATAGTGCTCAAATTACAGCATAAATTGTTGCGTCCCTGCTGATCTTTCTTTTGTCTCACTAAAACAAAACTACATGGAGCGGAACTCAATATAATACACAATGTCCTACTTATATGGCAAGTGAAATCGAACGAACCTTGACTTTGTCCCCATTTTTACAGGCAACACACGATTACATCAACTATGTAACGCTTTGTAAGACACGTCGCATCACCTTACAAAACTATGGCTTTGGCTTTGGTGACATATCGTGACCGGGCACGTGCTCTGAAGACGAAATTCTCAACACATCCACCGTAACATAACATCGCACGGTAACATAACATCGCACGGTAACATATAGATACATTCCGCTATATTATTATCACAACGAAGGTTTTTAAGTTCACAAGACATACATAGCATAACAATATAATGGAGAATTATCAATGACAACGAAATAGGGAAATACACACATTATGCATACTAATAACACCATATCCGTTCGTTTGGAGAACAGTTTGTCGTCCCCACTTGTAAATAAATTGTGTTTTATGTAGACAGATAAGTATGGATGTAGTGATTCAAGTAGTATAAATTATAGACGCATGGATAGTCTGCTCCGAGTGACTTTATAAATGTGTTGGGCACACCTATTGCATTGAAGACGATTCATTTATAACAAAAAAACACAAACAAATGTGATGAAAAGTGATCTTAGCTATTACTCACGTCTATACTAACAATCATGTGTAACATAACGTAACTCCTAATATGGAAACATTATTTATACCATTTCACATGTTATGTTATAAACAAAGTGATTTATAAAGAATATTATTTATAGCGATTAGCGAAAATAGCGAGTCACGTCCATTTTCATTTAATACGAGCTGTGGTGTTGGTAGATGGTAGATGGTGTGACAGGCTGATTTCTGCAACTCGACGTCATCATGCGTTGTCAGAATGGATAGCTCCTATTCTATCTACCCCAGCTCCTCAAAGAACTGCAGCAGCCTCTTCGGTTTACCTACAGCATCTTCAAGGGAACCGGGTGCACCCAGGTGTCTGGCCCGATAGTTGGCTAATCCTCTGCACTGAAGCACGATATGAGCAGCCGTCTCCTCCTCCTCCATGCCGGCCCTGCATAGTGGACTATCAGTATCACCTAACACAAATAGATGTTTGTTAAATGGACCATATCCAGTCCAACCAATACGCTGGTTACCGCGCGTAGTTGTTTATACCACCACGCGTAATACGAGCTGTTTCTCACGACTTTGGTCGTGTTCATAATCAACAAGTTTTTTTAAAATTTGTATGTAACTTGCGGGCACCCCGCTCACAAGCGCGCTATCACCTTCTGATAAAGTTCTCGCGAGACCTTAAGATCTACAACGTCAATCCACATAAAAAATAAATCTAGTGAAAGTCCTATAAAATCTATTGTAATTTTTTTTCACATACTTCCCGCGTCTATCCAATTGTCCACACTTCTTTAAAAACGGCATAAGGTTGATGAGAATATTGCATACCTTAATCATTTCCTGTAGTATAGATCAATAAATATGGAAACCATTCGGTTCTGGGTAGGTACATCAGACAGCTCACTCCAAAAACAGTACTATTCCACAGTTACTACTTTTAGAATCTTCTTCTCATAGTGTCACTTCAACTAACATAGACTGGCAGCCAATTCAACACAACTATTACGAGGCGAAACAGCTCGGCAGCACTCGCTGTCCTCGTTCAGTCCTTTATGTTACGTAAGTAAGACTTCTCTGACCAACCCATCTTCTGTCTGTCGTTATTATAACAGTCTGAAATCGTCATTATACAGAATGAAAATAAGGAGTTTAAAAAAAAACCAGTTTAAAAAGGCACCTTTTTAAGAACAACTGTGCGGTAATGGAAAACGATGTTGCATATTCATTATCAGGCACGCATTAATGTTACGGAAAACATATTTATAAATTTGTATAAAGCTCTTTACACTCACAACCTCACTAAGATTTCCCAAATCTCAAAACAAATATATTTAGACCATAAAATGCTATTCCTGAATCGGTAATCAAACTGAATCCGCGATCTTTGACTCCAAAAGCGGACCATCCGCTATTGATGAATTTTTTCTCACAGCCCATATAAATGTCTCACTCCTCTAGGAGTGAGACATTTATATGTCCTCCAAAAACGAAGAGTCTTGTCTACGTCTACGTAGGACTCTTCGTTTTTGGAGGAATGGGCATTTACCTACCACACTTGTCCAAGTGGGATTACCGGGTTATCCAAACAGGGAATAAGTACCTGTAAGCCATACATATATTTATCCTGAAGCGGGAATCTAGACCGCGATAATTCACTCTTAAAGTGTATTAAACTTCACTAATGTGATATTTCAATTATTCACTGAGGCATATTGATTGTAAATTTATTTTTTTAAAATATTTCTTTATAATAAAAACCAGCCTTACTTGATGGAAAGTAAACTTAAATTTGAACTTTGATTTGAACCCGAAAGGTACGACTTTGATTTTACATTGATATATGAAGAAATAGTACGACAATCAACCTTTCCTATGTATAAAGGTATATTTAGTAAGCTGAAAATAATACCATGACTGGGGTTTCACCACGTGGAACAACGATAATAAATAGCCTTTAAGTTCTACCACACACAGTTTCACTCTTTTCTATTTACAGTGACATGAACGATGTTTCAATGGTCATAAGGAGCATTATATATTTTCATGTATAACTTATATAACCATTATTCAGATTCAAAAAATATTATTCAGATTCTTCCTTTTGTTAAAGATTTGACATCCTTAATAAATTTCTCGTAACCGGTTTTATACAAAGTTAGTGTGAGGGATACATTTATTTATTATTTATTCACTCATTGTCTAATAGCAGGCGTGGTATCGTAAGAAAATAGATTCAAGTTGATGCGAAGAAACATTATCACTTTACTAGACTGATTTATTTCTGTGATACTGACATCACAACGGAAACGTGGCAATAATCAATTAAGGGACGTATTTCTTACAAAATGGGTATGTATGTATAAATAAAATAGATACGAGATATCAAAGCAACTGGTACTAACACATGATAAGATTAAATAATTTTGTTCACACTAAATATAATAACTACAAATTGGATACAAATTCTCTTAGAGTATTTTCATTTTCTACTTTTTTACGGTAAAACTGAAACGTGAAATTAGCACGACATTCTGGGCGGACAATAATTTCGGTAAGAACTCTCTTCGTTGCATGATCGTTGCTGACAAACCCCTCAGTCTAATTACAGGATTAACGAATCCAGCGCGTTATAATCACTCAATATAACTTTATTAAGTAAATGTTATTTAACAAAGAAGTTTTACAACTTCATACCCTTTCATATGTATGTATAGACCTGACATGTAATGAAATAATATTAACTATCTTGACCAATTTAATACCAATAAACCAGCCATTTTGCAACCGCAGCTATCGTACGTGAGACACCTGACTCGTGATTTAACAAATATATATACATCATTATATACCATAACCTTTATTCTACTTGGAATAGTACTATAATCCTGTGAGTTCCCAATGCTCATGAATCGATGAACGTGCCATCAAAAAGTTTGAGCGATACCTACACCCGGAACACAAGAGAGAGTTTGTTTGTGTCAGTAGGTATTGCAATGCACCGAGATAATGTCGCCAGCCGTCATCGCGTCTTGCGTACTAGACAATACACGGGTCCAAATTTATTTAATTTACTATACTATTAACTTTAAGTTTTACTTATTAGAACAAATCACATATCAATGTCATTAAGTTTTTATAAAGAAAGTCAATGATATATATAGTCCTCTGAGGCAATGGGCTTATCACGTTTGTTGGAAAATCAATAACTGCAGGAGTAGACGAATGCTGAAGCGGTGATCACGTTACTGCAAACAGTGTGGACGCCCCTTGGCTAAATGCGATAATTTGTGCAGAGTGACTGGCAGAAATTAAATGCGTGAAGCCAATGATCGGGCTAGGTGGAGCGTCTCGGGAAACCTATGCCAAGCAGTGGACTGTCGAAGACTGCTGATAAAGTCCTTATATATTTCATTAACTTGCAATATTTAAAGAGGTGCAAACACAAACGTTAGCGCTCTTGCTAAAATTTATCTTCCACGCAATGATAATTTACATATATAAAACATACAAGCGTCACGAACTCACCAAACCGGACGATATACAAAATGGATTATTCCGTAGCATATATTTGAATTTTTATTGCCAACAGACCGGTCAATTAAATGTTTTTGCCATATGTAGTCATTTGACACAGTGGCATTAATTATATTGTTTTTATTTAAAATAAAATATTATAATTAAAATAATATTGTAAGCCAATCACTTGATATTCTATTTGCATGTAGCCAAAAATATCCCCTTTCGATGGGTTAGATACGTTTTTTAGAAATTATTTCTCGCTGCAAAGAGCTAGAGACAAAATTTGTCCATGAGCTGTAACTATTAAAACGTTTGTACTTCCAGTTTTATAATCATCTTTAAGTACTCCTGTTTTCTTAAAAATATCAAAACAATAAAAATATATCGTTCAATAAATACATTACCCGTGTCTTATCTTTATAAATAATCTTATATAACCTATTTAAATAAGATGATGAACAAAGAATCTTTCTTAAATACATTAGGATTGATGTGAATGAACTAAAGGATAAAAAGCATTTCATATTTATATTTTTTTAAATAAAAGGTAGTTAACTAAAAAGCTATAAAATTTGGGTCATCAACCTTACAAAAACTCAATTACGTTAATTATCATAACACGAAAACATTAATAATATTAGAATTAAAATTCATAAACACCCGCTTCATTTTTTCTGCTTTAGCGCTGTTAAGCGCATTTCACCATATTTGCTCTGAATGCAACTGCATGCGACCATCTTACAACTACATTTAATGCATTAAATCTGAGAGAGTGGTCTAATGCAGTTGCATTCAGACGTGGATACAATGTGACCAGCTGATGTGACCTATGTTTACGCAAACAACCGTATTGACTTTCCTGCTTAGCGGAGCCACAAATATTGGTGCCCTGGGACGGACTTGGAACTACATTTGTCTATTGTAATATTTGTTTTATTTACAGTGGAATAGGTGTTGTGGCCACAATTCCAACAATACTCTAGACGTAAAACAAAATATCATGAACTCTCGTTTTTCTTACGCTACGTCTGATATAGTCATTTTATATACTTAATTAATCAAAACAGATATAAAAGGCCACTGCTATACATTGGCTTTCCAAAAAATTTATGGGTGTTGTCATAATTTTAATCATCGATCACTGGCTGCTATCCATACGTACGTACGACACACAAAAGAAAAAAAGGTGTTAGTCTATACTCTATGCCAGGAACCGAACTGCAATACTTTCTTTTTTAAGGTATTTTTTTTATCAAATTGCAATTCAAATAAATATTTGTTTTCTCGATCTCACAAAGAAGTTATTAATTTATTGTGATTAGTAAATTTCATATAAGACTGTATTAATATTTTAAAATGAATTACTACTATTTTAAATATAATTAATAACTATTATATATATCTAATATATAACGGATCAACTAAATCTATATCTAATATATAACGGATTTAATCCTACTAAAATTTTTATGACAACCGTCATCATCGGCCTTTTTCACATTGCCCATCGGGAACTTATGCACATAACTTGTTAATATAATTGTTATCCATCTATTTGCTTTACCTAATCTTGGAATTAATTTTTTTTTCAAAGTAAATATTGTAGGGTCTGTCAAGCTCCTAGGAGACCTTAAAAATTACAGGCTATATAAACTTAAAAAAATAACGAAAACCAACAAATTACATATTTGAATATAATTTTAATAACTGAAAACGTTAATGACCTTGTTGACAGTAATAAATTAGTTATGAAAAATATTTGATAAAATGTTAATTCTCGTATTTATTCTCCAATGAAAGATATATTTTCATGAAAAGCACTAATACTTTGTTGAAAACCTATCTTTTTATTTACATGTCTAGTAGTGTAGCCACGTTTTAATCTTAATTCCACTTAATTTCTTCTCACAAGGTACAATCTTTTATAATAACTTTTTAAGCCACAGTAAATTTAAATTACATTTCTTAATTAGAAGTTGTCCAGATATCCAGAGAACGTTAATTTTTATTCATAACTTGAACAACATAAATCTTAAAGTATGAAAATTGTTTTTCTTTCCGAAAAATAAGTCAAAATATACACAAATAGACACTTAGTTGTTTAACTGTAACTGAGTTGCTTCAATCACGAATGCCTTTAGTAGGACGCAAATCACGTGACAAAGAAACACTCTCAATACAAATCATGTGGTTATTATCAATTTTTCATTTTTTTTTATTACAGAGCCAGCCACGAGCATGCGGGTCACCTGTTGGCAAATGATCACCGCCCATAAACATCTATAACGCCGGAGGTATTCTAGATGCGTTGCTGACCTTTAGTACGTTCTTTTCTTGAATGCTTCTGAAAGCGAATTTCAACTAATTTAGGTTGTATCAGCCGGCAATAGTCCACCGCTGAACATAGCGACCAAGCCCAAACTTCAGATATACCCATCCAGTTTCTGGCAGCTGAACTGTGCAGATCGTCGTTCTATCAGAACCATACTGTGTATGCCAAGATGAAGTAGTAACTATTAGGTTCTTAGTTAAGCACTAATAAAATATTACAGAATACGTCCCCATCAACAGCGAAACTGGCACCTGGGGACCGGTCGCACTCGTTCTGCATACCCACGCAACGCCCGTCTTTGCCCTCTTCCACGACTCTTGACATTACTGCATTATAGTACTAAACACTAGTACGCAACCAATCCTTCGATTACAGCGAAATCGATTGATGTTTTTCTTAGAAGTCTATCTAAAAAATCTAAAATAAACCAGAGATAGACTTCGATGTTACTAATTTTAACATCATCACTAATTTTCCGCTTCTCTTAGAGCACTATTAGAGCTAAGTAGACACCGAACTATTTACATCTTATATCGGTATTTTTCCACAAAAAGCTCGGAATGCAATGCTATTACATATTTTATTCTTTATTCACTGGCAACCTTAACAACTTTATTCTAATGAATATAAATAGCTGGTACTTTACATGCAAAATTGCATAAAATCTTGTTTGCAAATCATAATGTTAGTAAGGTATTTACCTTTATTTCTCCTACATAAGCCTGATGTATATTGGTGAAATTGAATAACAATGTTAAAATGGAACTTATTGTCTCTTTGTGTCTAACCACAAACTATGAATTGATTAAATTTCATCTCAGATTATCCTTACACAAATTTAAAAGTAACTTTTCATTAAATCTATGAACAATTTGTTTATATTAATCATCCGCGGAAGTACCGCACTCTCATAAAAAACCAAGTTCTGAGTGTCTCAGCGCTTTGTTCAATGAACGTTAGGAGAACTATCGATAAGTTACGGAAGACAATCGATAAGCGATCGATTAAGCGATCCGAATCGTCGATGACCAAGATCTCACCGATCGGCTTGACTCTCTAGCGCTGCGGAGAGATGTCTCATCTCTCAGCATTTTTTACCGCTTCTATCGTGGGGAGTGCTCCGAAGAATTGTTTGGAATAATTCCCGCCGCCGAATTCCACAACCGCACAACTCGTCGTAACGAAAAATTTCATCCCCACCATCTGGATGAGTAGCGATTTACTACGGTGCGTTTCTCCCGTAACTTCTTTCCACGCACTACCAGTTTGTGAAATCAGCTACCCTCGGCAGTCTTTCCGAACCGTTACGACATTGGAACCTTCAAAAAACAAGCCTATACATACCTAAAATGCCGGCAACGCTTCCGCGACTCCTGCGGTGTCGCGGTTGTCCAGTACATTATCCATGGGCGGCGTTGATTGCTTTCCATCAGGCGACACGCTTGCTCGTTTGCCCTCCTATGCCATAAAAAAGAAAAAAAAATAAGTTGTAGACTGTTGCGGCTGTATGTATTGATTGATGAAACGAATACCTGTTTGGTTTTACATTTTATCGGTGACTTTAACGTGTACGCTTACAAAATAATCCGCGACAAAAGCGGTCTTAAGCCCACTTAATCCCATGATTGCCTAGAACCTTAAAGTCTAGGAAGGGAAAACCGATCGGGTACATTAGTGAAAGTGGCAGGTGTTTTGCCATTTCTAATCTAGGCCCCCGTACGACTGCCGTACGTACGAGTTTAAAAGGATGCAATAAAACGATTCGCAGACAGTTTGAACTCACAGACGTTTACTACCTGAGCAATAGTTAGAAAGAACTTTATTCAACAATCCACAAAACAGTACAGAAACAGTAAACAAAGAATATACATATAAAATAAAAATTATGAGAAAAGATACAGAATAAAGGCCAAAATTATAACGAACACGAATAATAATAAAAAAAAACAATCATAATAATAATATATTGTTTCCTATACGCAATATTAAAAGGTCCACACTCAGCAAAAAACCGTGGCAAGCTAAAGCGCTGATTTTTAGTGTAGCCTATTTATTTGGTAGAATACATCACGAATGGATTTTGGTTATTAGTTTAATCCTTTTTTACGGTGCCGATGTTAACACAAACGCTCCGTCTGCTTCACAAACTCAAAGTCCTAGAGCTATGCTTGGAGTTTCTTTAGTAGATATGTTTCAAAACAAAGGAATCCGCTGGAAAACGAGATTCTACCGACATAGCATTTCGAGTAAGCAATCTGAAGTGGCAATGAGCTGGACGCGTTTGTAAGAGAACCGACAACTTAAAGTAGACGGGTGTTGGAGTGGAGGCAGCGTCCCGGGAAACGTAGCGTGGACGCCCCCAGACGAGACGGAGCGACGATCTGCGCAGGGCAGCTGGCAGAGACTGGATGTATACAGCCATAGTAGGGCTAAATAGCGCACCATAGCTGACGAATATGCCCCTAAAAATTGTTTTAAGACGTTTTTAAAACGCTACTTTTTCATTTACAATTTTTAATCGCAATATACATATATCGTATCTTAGGAACCTCGGCCGAGATGAAATCCATCGGGTTGACGTGGCCTGAAGTGAAGCGCGTCGCTCAAGACCGATCCCAATGGAGAAGCACTGTGGGCACCTTCTGCCACACCTCGGTGACATAGGACCATAATCATCTGAGCTCAATTGTTTCCATGGTACAAATAATTTTGAATTGCTTGAAGGTTTTATAATTTACTTTCCCCAGTAGGTACATACTTGCAAAAATGACACTTGTGTAAAAGATCTAGTCGAATACATATTTATGTTTGAAACACTCAATTTAAACATAGCTACTGTCTTCTGTACTATACGATGCTATAAAATAGAAATTAAACTTTGATCTGGTATTTGAATTAGGAATATTTAATTCAGGAAACATATATGCCACCTACATTAAACAGCTGTCAATAAACATATACAAGCAGCACATAGAGGCCGATAGGAAATGACGTGGTTTTCCGTCTCCAAGGCTTCCGCTCGGAAGTGCGCAGCTTCCTGGGACGCCACTCTATACGAGGTCATATTTGTGTTCCGCTTTAAAAAAATAGTCATGTCACTACCGTGTATTTACCATTCCGGATATTATTTTAACACACTATTAATTCAATACCTAGAATTTTAATAATAATCCTATTAACTCTGAAAGTTGTTTTAGACTTCCTAGAATTATTGTTACGAAAATTTGTTAAAATGTAACGTTTATATTAATGCGCTTACCTACCTTTTTCACATTTTATTTAATGGAAAATACTTTTAGTGCTAATTATAATAACAAACATACCTACGAGATGGTGATAAGATAATAATATAATTATAATATAAATAATAATATAATTCATCTGCAAAGGGCCAAGGAATGTCACCGGCCGGCTTGGGACCTACGGGACACTTCGCCCCAAGAAAGGACCCCGCTACCGATGACGTAGTGCGACGTCGTATGCGCTGGACTCTTGATTTAAATATATGTGTTATGCGCGCGTACTACAAGGCTACAAAGGGAGGAACCGATCTCACCTCCTACCGTTCGAAATTGTTATCTGAGTTTCAAAACCTACATCCTAACCTAACAACTATTACAGCACAGAGACTATCTGATCAGGTTCGCCTAATCCTGAACAGAAAAGTTTTAGATGAAGCGCAACTTGAACAACTTCGCAGTGAGTACTTACCATCTAGCATTGACACTATTTCTTTGTCTCAAACAATTTTATCAAACACAAGCCAGTCATCTATAGAACACAATAATGAAGTTAATACCTTTTCCAACAACGTGAGTATTATAAATTATTCCATAAATGAACAAAAATAGTGTCAATAAGATAGTGAGTTCCCAGTATGTTGATTACATTAGAAGTACTTTCGAGAGTGTGGTTCTGGAATTTAAAGATATACCTTTAGAATTAAGGCCAAAATTACAAAAAATTACAGTTAATAAAAAAATTATATCTACCATAGTTTCGTTAAATTCAATACTAAAAGAATATTTTGACAAAAGTTCTTCTTTAATTGATACAATATCCCTTTTATATTGCAGTGCTCGTACTATTTATATTTTAATGAAAATACCATGTGTTTCAGAACATCAACAAAATAAAAACAGATTTATGCCTGCTTGGAAGCAACGTATCCAAAAACGGATTGACGAAACGCGCAAAATAATTGGTAAATTGTTAAGTTATAAAGCAGGAAATAGGCGGAAAAAAATTATAACAGTAATCAAACGGGTCTCTGAAAAATTAAATGTTAGTCAGTCACACCCTAATTTTTTTGATAAAATTTTAGAATATATAGATGAACTAAAACAAAAAATTAGTGCTTGGGCAAAACGTATTAAAAGATATTCTGTGCGTTATGAACGTTTCCACCAGAACCAAACTTTCGAAAAAAACCATAAATGGGTGTACCAGTCGTGGGAGGACAATCAATCAACTAATTTAAACATAGATAACTATCCCAGTATGCAAGATTGTGTTTCGTTCTGGAGTAGCATATGGACAGAACCTACCGTACATGTGGAAGGTGACTGGATTGGTGCGACTGAACGTTTTTGCTCCTCTTTACCTACCATGGATGCTGTTTCAATTGGCGTTGA
This sequence comes from Baronia brevicornis, assembly GCA_031353405.1. Classification (NCBI taxonomy): domain Eukaryota; kingdom Metazoa; phylum Arthropoda; class Insecta; order Lepidoptera; family Papilionidae; genus Baronia; species Baronia brevicornis. Next base: position 86,380 of record JASFAT010003020.1, on the reverse strand, counting down.
CGATATACGGTCCGCAACTAATAATCTACCTTATTGGAAGTCGCCAGGACGTGATGGTGTCCATAACTTCTGGTTGAAGTGGATTACAAGTAGCCATGAACGTTTAGCCGCACAAATCCAGGAGACAATTGATTGTACTGAACTCCCTAAAATCCTCACGACTAGGATAACCCATCTTATTTATAAAAATGGTCGGACCACGGATCCAAAAAACTACAGGCCCATTTGCCTTTCAACTTCACTTCATTTGACTTTCAACTTAACTTCTTTCACTTGCATTTCAACAATTTATAAGTTAATAACCCGAATCATTAATTTGAAAATAACAAGCCACTTACATCAAAATAATATCATATATACCACCCAAAATGGTTGCCGTAAAGGATCACGTGGTTCTAAAGAACTTCTTCTAATAGATACGACTATCTGCCGCCAAGTCTATCGCAACCGTAAAAATTTTTTTGCTGCTTGGGTGGATTATAAAAAAGCTTTTGACTCTGTTCCACACTCTTGGCTCAAAAAGGTATTACATCTATATAAAATTGACTCTAAGATATGCTGCTTTTTAGAGAAATGTATGAGCCAGTGGAACACAGTCCTTAGTTTACCAGGACAGCGGTCAAATGGTACGGTAAACTGAATTGATATTAAGCGTGGTATTTTCCAGGGTGACAGTCTGAATCCAACATGGTGTTGCTTGGCCCTGAATCCTCTTAGCACTGCTCTTGAGGATTTGCGGTTGGGATTTAAACTTCATAAAGGAAGCTTACCTCTTTCACACTTGCTATATATGGATGATCTGAAGTTGTTAGCCCCGAATAAAGCCGACCTTATGTCTCTACTAAATTTAACATATAGATTTAGTACTGATATAGGAATGCAGTTCGGTGTTGATAAATGTGCGGTCATCCATGTATGTAGAGGTAAGATACAACAATCGGAATTATTCGAAATTAATATTGAGACACAATTTAGGCCCATTTCGGAATCTGAAACATACAAATACCTAGGTATAGCAGAAGGATTGTGTATCAACAATAAAAACATAAAAGAATCAACAATCGATCGTTTTTTAATAAGACTAAAAAAGGTGTTAAACAGTAAATTATCAGGAGGTAATAAAATTAGAGCATACAATGCATGGGTGATACCAATCCTTACGTATACTTTTGGTATTTTAAAATGGACTCAAACTGAATTAGAAACCTTGGACAGACGTGTACGTACGCTGATGACTACGAATAGATTACACCATCCGCGTTCATCTATCATGAGATTGTATCTTCCACGAAAAGAAGGGGGCCGAGGCTTGCTCAGCATTAAACATATCCATAATCGTGAAATATACAACCTCAGGTGCTACTTTCTAAATAAAAAAGAATCATCCTGGCTTCACCGCGACGTAGTCATCAGCGACAAATCGTTAACCCCGCTTAATATGGCAGCAGAGAACTGGCAACCACCTCCTGTAATGAGCAATGCAGATCGCGTTGGTGTATGGAGTGGCAAGCAGTTGCATGGCCGTTTTCGCCGAGTTCTAGCTAGTGCTGATGTAAACAAACCAGCTTCAGTACATTGGTTACAATTCGGTGATCTCTTCGGTGAAACCGAGGGTTTTGTCTTCCGGTTGTTCCCAGCTATCAAACGGGGAGTATTTGCACAGACATAATCAAGTAGCCAGAATTGTGCATCAGCAGCTTGCCATTAAATACGACCTGTGCGAGCAGGAGGTGCCTTATTATAAATACGATCCAAAGTCAGTTCTCGAAAACAGTCGTGCAACATTATACTGGGATCGATCCATTATCACGGACCGGCACATTGTTGCCAATAAGCCTGATATTGTGATAGTGGATCGAACTACACGCGAGGCAATGATAGTTGATATTAGTGTTCCGCATGACGAGAATCTCATTAAAGCGGAAAAAGATAAACAAATAAAATACATAGACCTCGCGCATGAGATTTCCGCCATGTGGCACGTTGATTCAACTATCATTGTATCCATAGTGGTCTCTGTGAATGGACAGATAAGTCCTAAAAATTTGGACGCCCATCTGTCCAAGTTAGGTTTAGGTAAGTGGGTTAAATTCAAAATTCAAAAAGCAGCCATATTGTGCACGGCTAGGATCGTGAGAAGGTTCCTTTCCTTGGAAGCATAATCCTTCGTGTGCTTGGTTTATCCCGCCACGAAGGATTAATAACCCTAATGATAATATTATTTTTATAGATTTTTTTATAATATTTTAATAATATTATCATTAAGAGAAAATTATGTAAATAAAAGATTATAATTAGATGTAATTATATTATTATATTTATCGCAAGCGCGATACCTGATGGCAAGTAATCACCAACGCCCGTGGTCATCTGCTATGCTAAGGGAACTGCAAATGCATTGCCTAGGACCTGGAAGAGAAGAAGGAAATAATCAAGAGAAGAAGAAAGTACAGGAAGAGAAAAGTTTGATGTCCAGACTTTTCTTTTTATAAAAAAATATCTTAAATTTCAACATAAAATACTATAAAACTTTTTGCCGATTCGGTACACAGTGGACCCGCAGTCATCCGGACCCTGTCTAATACGGCGCCCCCTGTAATCCGACATGCCTATCACTGTTGATTGTATGTAAAAGTTTCGAAAAATCACGGCAATCACTAATATATTGCATGTAAAGCAATACAATGCATCCGGACTACATATAATCCAACAAATTCGATAGTCCTACATCCTCTTTACGTACGTACAAATATTATATTTCTAAACTTTTTTACATTATAAACTTTGAAGTTCGAATACAGTCCCGCGAAGATTGTTGGAATAGTACATTTATCCTTCGAAAAGTGGTACACGTGTATAATAAATAATAATTATAAGTAGTGTCTGAGATTGCAGCAATACGCACCAGGTAACAAATTCAATATATTAGATCGGGGCAAAAGTATTTTCGTATTGTTCATACAAAGGAAAATATTTTTTTAGGTATATTTTTTTATTTATTTATAATATGTATGTGCCGTTTTGATAGAGGACTTGTTGCCATCTTGTGGGTAGTGCCATGATCCCATTCCTGTAGAAATTTTGAGAATTTTGATTTAAAAAATCTGACAGGTAGTGTTCACAGTGTTCTTTTGAGGTTAGCTTTATGCTTCCTAAAGAGTTCTGCAATGACCAAAACAGGTGAAATCTGATGGAGCAAGGTCAGGGCTATACGGAGGATGTTTCCCAGCCAAGTTCTCTCAATTTTTGCTGCGTGGCTATAGATGAGTGCGGTCTGGCGTTGTCATGGTTTCTCTCGGTGAGATCATGTGGTACCCAAATGTCAAGTTCTTTCTTGTACCCAGACTTTCGTAAATGATGTAAAACTGTTTTATGATCAACATCCAGTTCTTCAGCAATGTCGTAGCTACTAATATTATATGTTGATCTTGCTCCGCTTTCTCAAAGACTGCACTGATTTTATCTGTGACAGGGCGTCCAGAGCGAACCTCATCTTTCACACTAAAATTTCCAGACTTGAAATGCTTGGGACCGCATTTGTGCTACTCTTATTGATACCGCATTAGGTTCGTAAACCGCACAAATTTTATTCGCGGCGTTCGTCGCATTTTTACCTTTTTTGTAATAAAACTTTAAAATGTACCGAATTTCTTCGTCACCTACGTTCATTTTGCTTGCTTGAAAAACAATTGAAAAATGGCGGAAACTAGTTTTTTTTTTATTTATTGAATCTTCAGAATGTCACATTTAATGACATTAAAACCAACCAGTTACATTCAGTACAGCCAAAGAGGTTTGATTACTAATAATACATTCAAAATAAGAAAATACTTTTGACCCGACCTATTAAAAAGTCATAACTATATGTACAAAAAGACTTGATTTAAAATCATTACACATTGAAATAATTTTATCATTAAACCCATAATAATATGTATTTAGAAAAAAAGTTTCATCACTGTGGTGTCGACTTTAATGATCGTATGTCAAACGTATGTCAGTTGATGTCGAAACCTTTGTGACGTTCATTTAAATCGCACACGAAAAGTTAACTTATTTTATAGAATGACTACGGGTTTATTTAATCAGTTTTGATGTCGTAACGATGATGAAATACTGCAATACTCCTATAATATTTATTAATGCGACTTATAGTCCAATGGATGTATGTAACTAAGAACAACACGTACCTATAAATAAAATCTTTCAACATCTTATGCATATTACGACGACACCTATATACCATTTACAATGTTCCGTACTACTCTCAACTAGAATTCACCCTAAACATAGAACGATGGATATTAAACAAACGTTTGTTTCAAAATCGCCCAAGGAGATGGAGACGACTGTGATTATGCTATATCAGAGTTTCTCAGACGGATATGATACCCGGCCAGATGTAGCGATGATACTCAGGACGACTGGTAGAAACTGGAACTAAAAGTTTGCGCCTTGATGTTGGTGATTGATGATAGAAAAATGTAAATATTTTCAAGTTAATAAAAATATCTGAAAATATTTTATATATTATATACTTAAGACTCTAAAACTAATTTAACAGTATCCATATTCTTGTATTGTTTGTTACGTCATGACAGAATCAATTGAATATATCGAAACATTCAATCAATAATTTAATTTTTTAGTGATATCTATACAAACAATCCTTAGCTGCCTCGGTTTTTAGTGATGCCATCTGCTCCCATTACGTCATGGGATTTCGTCCGTCTGGATTCTGATCTATCTATACAGCTGAATATATAATATATAACTGTAACATAACTGTAACACACTATACTCTACAACTGTACAACATGTGTTTCAATCTCCAAAATTATCTACATTATACACAAATATTTATAAGATGATTCGTGTAAATCACAATTTAGAAAAAAAAACAGGAAATATTTATCGGGTCTTTGCACTTATCTAAACATAGAGAAATATTGTTTCTATATAATTACAAAATGCCATTTGATTAAACAAATATCTTAAGTATTCACACTTTTACTAAAACTTTGACGTATCAGTTATACATACTGACAAATAGGTGAACGTACTTGTATATATTATTTATACATAGGAAAATATTACAATTGGAATTGAATTCGAATACTGTCGTATTTATATAGAGACTTGAAAAATAGTTTTCTGTGCAAAGACGCAATTGCGAAATGGTCGGTTTCTGAATTAACATTCCACACAAAAAAATACGGTTAAATAAGCACAAAATTAAAAATAAATTAGTATGTCTTATAAGTACTTTTTTTCAAGTCTAGTAAGTGCTTGTCCTTCTTTGTTTAATTAAAATGATAACTACGTCACAGGGAATCACATGTCAGGCCATAAGTGTAAAGCGTCTTAAAAAATATTTATTCTTTTCAATTGACTTTTATTCAGGTGACAAACATCTACACTACACCAATTTGTACTTTTATTCTTATCAATTGCTGATATAATTCCTACTGTAAGCAGACAATATAACAAGGTAAGGAAATAATTATGAAATAAAATGATTTTGCTAAATTATGAACCGTAACCGTATAAGTCAGCGCTGCAGCGGAATGTTATATACATATAATTTTGAAGAAATCATTACGTTATTTGTTCATTTTGTAATCAGACAACGTTTTAAGTAACTATTACTATGATTATGCCAAATCCAATGTCGTTACACTCTTGTACGAAGTAGCCTTAAATATTTTGGCATCATTTTCAAATGGCTTTTATGAGATAGTATTTTACACCATAATTTACTAACACTTATTTGGGATTAAAATAATTGTGGTACAATTATTTTAATTTAACTAAATATTAGCTAACTTCATTTAATTCACTCCTGTATCGGATTTAATTACCAAACGCTAATAACAACGGTTTAATTACAAAATGTTTTATAATTATGAACCACATTAGCAAATAGCATAACAATTCACGAGTTTCCTAGTTGATAATGCCTTTTTTGTATCGCATAACCTAAGTCGGTATTATTTAAATTAAAGGAAGACTAAAAACTGGTCCTTACTCAGCCGCGGCACTCTTTGATACCTCTTCACAAGGTTTGAAAACGAGCGCGTTCCACAGGCATACCTGAGAGGAACTCTGATGTTAGGTATTTTTTAGAGATTCACACGTTTCCATTATTACGAAAAAATATTTAATATTAAATATTTTAATGTTTATAATTGGTATATACTGACTATTATATATTACAATATAACAATACAAAAAAAGTTATTTGTTTGTTTTTATTTATTTATACACAAATGAATAAAATCAAAACTATTATATAAAATAAAGACTAAAACAAAGATACTGCTTATTTCAAGATGATCTTCCAGATAAACTGTATCAAGGCGTAAACGTAAAAATACAAATAACATGTGTACCATATAGAATAAAATATAATTATATAGATACAATATATAATTACATAAAAACAGGTTCGGAACAGTGTTCCTCGATTCGTCTTTTCATAGTTACTTAGTTAGTACTGTTTAAGAGTTCCTTATTGATCGAAGGCAATGAATTCCATAATCTGACTGAATATATATCCCCCGCAGGGGTTGGCAGAGACCACAGAGCTTCATCCGCTACCATTTATCGCAGCAAAACGGCTCTCCATTGGTCGCTTCTCGCCCTCATGAGAATGCGACGACGTGTGGATTTTTCAACAAATTATGTATATTAAATTCGCTTTTTAGTGAATCCCACGAGCAAGGGAGGATGGAGGTTAGCCCCAGCAGAGCCCTACATGCTGAGGTAAAGCACGATAGTACCCAAGGGAGCCCGATCCCGGGACGGTCGGCATGCTTGCGACTAAGCTCGCCCTTAGCCACGCATCCATTGGCACGGCAGACCGTGGATTGGCGAAGAGGAAGGGAAAGGATAGAGAGGAAGGAAAAGGGCAGGAAAGGAAATGCGGATTGGGGGGATTACTAGACTCGGAATAAATATTTATAAATCCATACATATATTTATTCTGATGCGGGGATCGAACCCGCGACCATTGATTCCGCGGGTGGAGGGTCCCGCCATTGAGCCAATCGGTCGTCAGCCAATTACCTTGTTACAAGAATAAGAATCATTTGTAACTGGATATTATCAATTTATACTCATCCTAGATATTACATCCATTAATTTAGATTCCAAAAGTAATCCCATAAAAATAATTATTATTACCTACAGCATCAATATTGTTGGTATACAATCTTCATCTGTAATGTTAAACGTATCTCGCACTTTTTAGAAGATAAACGTAATATATAGACATGTTTGTCTTATGGACGTCATTACAACACCGGATACTTGCTTGCAAAGTTTAGGCTTACAAGAAAGCGTAAGCCATACAAATACTGACATGAAATGGACCGGCATCCGTCTCTTATAAATAGCGGCATCCTTTTCATTGTAATTAAATCTGCACTGTGAATATCAAAACATACATTGTTTATATAACAGCGATTATGTTACCTTAACGAATTTGACTACGAAGACATCTTCTGGGAAATTCCCGCAATGCTAACTGCTCAGAATATTCAAGTACCTTAAGTGTGTGTACAATAAGAGATGGTTCAAATGAGAAATTTTGTCAATACTTCTTTTGTAGCCGATATGTTAAATAAAATTATAAATAAAGATGGAACCTCACACCTGACTTAATTTATATTTGTGCTTAGTTTAAGAACAGCTATAACATAACGTATGTATACTCTATAATTTACCTTATAATAATAGAAATAAATTTAGTTGATCATGGTTTGTTTTGTGTCAAATAAAATAAAATAATAAATTGCAAGCGCGTTAGTATCTAGTTAAGTAAAAAATTGCTAAACAGAGAGACATGTATAAGAAAATTCTTCAAATGATGTTAAGTAAAAATAGACTTTGCTTGGTGTTTTTATATTTTCATACGTTTACTTATGTCGTTGAAATACTCATCACATTAAGACAATCCACATAAAAGCACATCCATATAAGAGCTCCCAACACAAAGAGGCCTTGTTCGTGAACCAACGAAGGCCGCCCGGGCAGCGACAACAAGTTACTTACACTAGCACTGTACTCGTGCGTATTTTTTAAGAAGTTCATGGCTACTTTTATTTTTAAGTGAGATAAACTCGAACCAGAAGGTCAAGGATTTTATTTTTGGCGGATACTGCGCGCTTCTGTTGCCAACAACTCGATTTTAATACTTTATCTTCGTTGGAGTATAATCTGATAGTATAAAAGGCCACTTCTTAGTAAATAGGTTACAATGCTACGATGTATCCATAAACAACTTTTTTTTTGTTTTTGAAATTTATTATTTAATATATTTTTAAATTATTTTCTGAAGTAAATACATAATTTTTTCAATCCCAAACGTCTATGAAGAATTATAAATATAATTTTTCGTAATTAATATACATTTTAACAACTATATCAAACTTAATATTTCCAATTGACACAAAACACTTAAACTACCCACAATACATACACAATTGAGCACACGCAACCACTATACTATACATACACCCACACTTCATCACGACAGTATACGGAAAAACTTAATTTAAGTTTATGTATGCCGTATAACGTAAAAAGAAAAAAATATATAATAAATAATAATAAAAAAAACTACATTAAACAAACAAATAAATAACATATTTATAATAAAAATAAACTCCGTGTGGGTTGGGTTAGGTTTTCCTAGCTCACTGCCGGTCCCAAGCCCGGAAAAAGGAGGAGGGTTCGTCGCAGGGCCCTCTACCAGAGTTGAGAAGTCTCACAAAGAAATAAACGGCCAGATATCTACACGACGACCTAGGCAACGAAAACGAAACAATCGGTTTGCTATACGATTTAGAACGTGAAATATCCAGACAATGCTCCAAGCTGGTAAGATGGGAGAGATAGCCAGTGAAATTAATAAATATGGATGGACGTTACAGCTATCCAAGAAGTAAGATGGCAAGGGACGGGATGCATTGATAAAGAAGATTATTTATTCTATTGGAGCGGGCATGAGAATCATACAGGAATGTATGGAACTAGATTTTTCGTCAACAAGAAAATAAAGAGGGCAATCATAGGTTTTGAGCCTATTGGTGACATAACTTGCAAAATAAGAATAAAAGACAAACTGTATAATATCACCTACATTTGTGCATATGCACCAATCGAGGATGCAAGTGATCAAGCCAAGGAACAGTTCTACAACTCCCCCCACAAAGTTTTTGAAAGAGTACCCAAATATGATTCAGTGAAAGTATTAGGAGACTTCAATGTACAGGTTGGCAAGGAGAAATCCTTTGAAAGAGTACCCGGCAAACAAACACTTCACGCATCCACAAATGATAATGAAGAAAGATTGTGTTACTTCGCTACGGGGGAATGACATGTTCCTTAGTGGTACTCAATTCGAGCATAATTGGATACACAAAGGCACCTGGAAAATACTAAACTAAAAGGCAACTGGAACAGATATAATCAAATTGATCATGTTCTTGTGAGCAACCGGCGAAGGTCCAACATCGAAGACGTGCGATCATTCAGCGGTGCGAACTTCGACTCAGACCATGTGTTGGTAGGTGCCAAGTTCAGATTCAGGATATCATCCTTACAGCAGGGCTATGGCGAGAAACGCCAGAAATGGAACAACGATATGCTACTAAATGACGAAACTCAGAGAAGATACCTAGGGGAAGTATCTTAGAATTTGAATACAGTAAAATAGATAGCAAATAAATTAGATAGCCTATCACTTCTGTCAACACAAAATGGGAAGTGATACGAACGAAAGCTGCCAATAAGGAAGTTGAAGTGAAGAAGAGACAGAGTAGTGAGGATTGGTTTGATGAAGAATGTACAATAGGACAAATTTAGAGAAAAGAAACGAAGCGAAAATAATCTTGTTGCAGACAGAGACACAAGCCTCCAGAAAGAAAAACAACACATCTACACTTGAAGTTAACAGCAAAAGTACAAGAACTAGAACAACTTTAGACGCATAGTACCCGCAAATTCATTGCAGCGTCAACTCGCACCAACGGAAATTTCACCCGAGATCCACCGCATATCAGAGCAAGGGTGGCAACATGATTACTGAGGAAAGAGAAATTTCCGCACCCTGGAGGGAATATTTCATGGAGCTTCTTAATAAGAGTGAAACAGCCGTGAGCCGTGCCCAATTCAGTATGTCTAGTAAGCATGGGCCTGCCTAGTGAGACCTACTATTCGATTTCACTTGATAACCTTCATATATCAATATTTGTCACTTGCTTTAATATTATGAATGTAAACATTTTTGGTAATTTCCTTTAAACAATATTCATGTATATGTATGATATGGCAGTTATTTTAGTTCGCATAAGGTATTCACCGTGGTGCGCGAATTAGCATTTGGTTGCTGATTCGCCGACGAACCGCTCGTCCTTGGAATAAGGATGTGACGATTGAGCATTTTATACGAACATTGCACTGTCACTATCATCGATCTTTTAAAAAACGAATTACATACACACATTATATACACACACGAATATAAATATATATATATATATATATATATATATATATATATATATATATATATATATATATATATATATATATATATATATATATATATATATATATATATATATATATATAATGACCCCGCCACTGGCCGATTGGCTTAGTGGCGGTGCCCTCCGCCTGCGAAGTCAATGGTCGCGGGTTCGATTCCCGCATCGGAATAAATATTTATAAGGGTTTATAAATGTTTATTCCGCGTCTGGTGACCCCTCCAATCCGCATTTCCTTTCCTGCCCCTTCCTTTCTTCTCTATCCTTTCCCTTCCTCTCCGCCAATCCAATTGGTCTGCCGTGCCAATGGATGCGTGGCTAGGGGCGAGCCTAGTCAAAAGCGTGCCGATCATCCCGGGGTCGGGTTCCCCCGGGGACTATGGTGCCTTACCTCAGCACGCAGGGCTCTGCTGGGGCTGACCTCCATCCTCCCTTGCGGCTCGTGGGATTCATTAAGACGAATTTAATATACCTAATTTGTCGAAAAATGACGGCGACGTGGTTCGCCACTCGTCACGTCCTGATTCTCACGAGGGCGAAAAGCGACCAATGACGAGTCGTTTCGCTGCGATTAATGGCAGCGGATGGAGATCTGTGGTCTCTGCCAACCCCTGCGGGGGATAGGCGTGAAAATATAAAAAAATAAAAAATATATATTTAATATATATGTATATATATATATATATATATATATATATATATATATATATATATATATATATATATGTTTGTGGGTGTAGGTGTGTTTAAAAATTTCGATATAAGTTAATTATTATATTAAAAAAATGTATATTCTGTAATATTGATCCATGTGATAGAAACCACTTAAACTTAGAAACGAATCTTAATGGTAGTTTCGTGTCAAAGAAAAAGTTGCTAAGAAACTTTAACTGTGGATATTTCCATTCCTTTCAAAATATTGGATTTTTTACACAAATGCCATTATAAAGGATGGTAACCGTACTGATACTGTGGTTTTTGAACGTACTCTATTTCATATAAACAGCTTTAATATGCAGACGTTGTTATGTTGTTTCGTTTCAATTCTTCGCATCGCAAACGTTAGGAAATATTTTTCGTCTTCTAATAGTAATCTAATAATAGTAGTATTTATTGAAGTTAGAAATAGCGCCGGGAAAGTAGTTTTAGGCTGCAATTACAGTTTTGATTCTTGTATTTACACAAGACGATCGATTGGCTCAGTGGCGGGGCCCTCCGCCCGCGGAGTCAATAGCCGCGGGTTCGAATAAATATTTATATGGATTTATAAATGTTTATTCCGAGTCTGGTAACCCCCCCAATCCGCATTTCTTTCCCTGCCCCTTCCTTTCTTCTCTGTCCTTCCTTTCCTCTCTGTCAATCCACGGTCTGCCGTGCCAATGGATGCGTGGCTAGGGGCGAGCCTAGTCGCAAGCGTGCCGATCGTCTCGGGATCGGGCTCCCCCGGGTACTATGGTGCCTTACCTCAGCATCCAGGGCTCTACTAGGGCTGACCTCCATCCTCGGCAGCAGCTCGTGGGATTCACTAAGACGAATTTAATATACCTAATTTGTCGAAAATGACGGCGACGTGGTTCGCCACCCGTCACGTCCTGATTCTCACGAGAGCGAAAAGCGACTAATGACGAGCCGTTTCGGTGTGATGAATGGCAGCGGATGGAGCTCTGTGGTCTCTGCCAACCCCTGCGGGGGATAGGCGTGAATATATAAAAAAAATATTTACATAAGTAGGTATTGGAAAGACAAAATGTAAGTACGTGAATGTCGTTTACCCAAAATAAAAGGAATTTCAAATGTGGGTATAATCCCAGATGAATAAAATTAGTTACATGATTATTTTTATAATTGTTATTAATGTCAAACTTTTTTCGTGTAAGTTACGAATAACGACGAATATATAATATTATTTGTTGTTTGAGGAAAAAATTCATGAAGAAATTTATTATCAACTTGTTTCTTATAACAATAAAAGTAGCTTACTCATCAAGAAATGTAACTTAACCTTCAAACGTTTCTTTATTTAATTTATGCTTGTTTTTTATAATTCATGGAAACCGAATACATTGTACATTAACTATGTGTTTTCATATTATATGGGTTTCAGGAAATAGCAAGTGACCTTTAGTCTTGTAATCCGGATAAGGAAGAAGATTTCGAACGTTGTTGCCTTTGTTTCATTTCCAAGCCTAAATGTAATATTTTATTGTAATTTAAGTGTCAACGTGTGCATGTTTAATGTGAATAATTCGCGTGTTATGAATTAATAATTTGTATTATGTTTTTGTGTTTATATATATGTAATTATAAATGGTAGTTTAACAAAGATTTGTTTATAAAACAAAGTTTTTTTCTTTTTATTTGATTCGAATATGTTAATGCTGATAGCCTATTGGCTTTAACAGCTTCATCGAATAGTTACATTTTACTCTTATTATTTTATTCTTAAAAGCGACTTGCATTTTCAACTTCGTATATTTCGTTGGTGTATATTCTATAAGCAAACTCTTTCTCTCTCAAAACACTTTGACATAAAATAAGACTATTAATATAACTAGAAGGAGCCGCGTGCGTATTGTAAGAGGAATATCAGTGGACGGGTAGCAGCATCTACCTCAGTAAAAACTATGTGCCATCCACAATTTCACTAAGCGTAAGGACGGCAACACTCAATTTTGAACAACAGTGAACTATTTACGGCTGAATTGATAATAATAACGTGATAAATAATATTATAAAGCAATTTCGATATTCTACTAACAGATTGTGTACCCAGACGGAGTATTTAACACAAAACAAGCAATTAAGTTGGATAACAATAATATTCAAATTATTTAAATATATTCGTAGCTCTATACAAGAATTCCATTTGTCATGGACAACATTAAAAACATGTAGATGACACGGATAAATACACAGACTCAGAATAAACACCTATAGACTATACAAATATACTTGTAGATATCTACATGCGAGGATCAAAGATATCACGTTTAACCTTTTAATTTTATTAAAACAAAGCATATGAACTGTAGACATTGTCTTTAACATACGCCATGTTAATACAGGCGGAAAGTATTTAGCAAGATGCCTATTCTTAGTGGAGTGTACGAGACAATGCGATGGGACGCGTTTAGGGAAGTGCGTGACCAGCCTCATAACATGCGGTCGGCGACAGAGACGTACTGCTTATGCTAATTTGTGCAGAGACCGTCAATTGTATCGATAATGTTATTGTAAAAAAAAAACAAAATATACAAGTTGTTTTCTATGCAAAGTCCTTTAGGTTTAACCAAACTACCCCTAGGCAACATTTCTGAAACTTAAATGTTAGAGTATGATAATGAGAAGATATGCAAAAATGTATTAAAACACACAAATATACTAGTACAACACGCTAAATACACAATTAATTATTTTTAGTGTTAAAATATTTTAAAACTAACTAACCAAAATTTTAGCATACTTTCCATTAGCCGGGCGGAAGCGAAAATTCGTTTATGCTTAAATAATGTAGAATTCCACCAAATTTCTTAAAACCTAAGCTAAAATTCATTTTTTCCCATGTAAAAAAACGTAACCTAAAAAATCCCAAATTTTCATGACTTTTTAATTTTTCGTTAAAAATTAAGATGGAAGAAAAAGGAAAACGTATTTTGATTTAAATTAACTCAGAGAATAAAGCACACGACCCCAAAGGAACATTCCCTTATAGAAGTAAAAAATTTAGTGAAATTGTACGGTACGTTCGTCAAATTGCGGTCTACTCCAACGATTGTCTATTTAATTCAGTATTACTTCAATTCGCTAATTCGGGAGCTATGACGGTGACTTTGATTCTCTGGCGATAAGGAACTTGGAGTATAACCCTCCTATTGGTCATCTCTGAGTTAATAATATTATAACATTACTAAAAATACTATTCGGAAAAAAAATACCACAAAATGTATAAAAATTGAAAACAATAAAATTAGAATATTTTTATCAAACAGTTCACCGAGCTTAAACTAATCAAAAAAAACATAAGATCAACCTTTTTACATACCAGACTCGACCTATGACGCTTCTCCGAATTAAAACAAAGGAATACTTCTCCTTTAACGGTCACATGAAACTTTGGAATTTTAACCTACGTTACAAGCACAGAATACCTCATTCTTAGATATACTACAAACAACCAAGATACCCAGTCAGAACTGTGATAAATATTTTATATACCATATATCAAATTTAATATTTATTTATGCGGTGTTAGTTTAACCTATTGAGTTTTTGCCTTAATATTTTGATGCTTAATAAAATAAATCAAACTATATCACGATACGCACTCTGGCTCGATTTTTAGCTACTAAGTCTTAAAAGAAAATTTAAGAGAAAACTAGGATAGTTTATTACTTAATGCGAGCTGGTAATTAATAAAACATTAAAAAAAATAACAGAATTGTGTCATCACCCAAACAAGTACCTCTTTCGTAACTTTGTTTTGAATAATTAAATATTTCGATCATCACGTGTTCATCCTTTTTTGTTACCACTTCACTTCCCAGTAATGTTACTAAAGCACACCTTGTTATGCTTCCCAGTGCATTCGATGAAACTGCCAAACACGTACGAATATCATCAAAGAGCTCCGCCTGTGAATACGTACATGCTCACGTTACACAAAGCGATTATTGCACTCATTGCGTTATTACATTACAAGTAACTCCGTGATTTCATTTGTTTAATATTGATATAGTATTTCTTCCCTTTAGTATTTTACGAGCCTACTTTAGGAAATACAAGTAGAGAGGCAGCGGCGACTACCTGAGAAGAAAAACTATTCTTGTGCGAGATAGTTCAATGTTAAGTCCAGCAGGCTGTTATAGCTGTATTGATTGATTGATACTATAACAATGCATATAGTAAATAATTTAAATATCATACATACATATCGTCACGCCTGTCTCCCGTAGGGGTAGGCAGAGGCCACAGATTTCCATCTGCTACGATCTTGGCATCCGATACGATCCTTACGTACGATCGTTGCTTACTCCACCTCATGCAACCCCGCCAGTTAACCCACGTTCTCTTGACCTGGCCTTTCCTAAAAACTTTGGCAATTTGTTCAAAGTACGTTTTCTTTGGTCTTTCCCTACCGACCCATCCATCCACATCCGCTACGTACATTTCTTTTACCAGTGGTCGAGGTTGTTCGTTCATTTGTCATGACAACTTCTTTTACTCCACATTAAATATCAAATTCTTTATTTCTTTGGAATAAGAAATTATATGTATTTTGTAAAACGTCAGCCTATCAATAAAGTTTCCCCTGAACAAGAAACAAAGAAAGTAACGGTGTCCTCTTTTTTTTTCAGTTATGACCAAATTAGCTATGTTACAAGCATTTATGTTGTTATAGTCGTATAGAATAAAATATTGGAAAAAAATAGAAAAGTACATCAAAATGGCCTCCGTAAGGTGAATGTATATAATTTATGGTTCAAAAAGCTATTGCTCGTTGCTTCGTCCATAACTTTAGCTGTCAAGTTTTTTATTAATTTTTGCACAGGTTACCTGTAACTCTCAATATAAACCCTTTACATTTCTGTAATAATTTCATAACATTTCTAGATAAGCAAACATATTGAGACAAGAACATTTTAAAAGTATAATTTTATATTTTCTATCTGTTCAAATAGCTTATAATAAAACCTTCAATATTATGATTGCAATTTGCATTTGAATTATGAATTGCAGGAAAACCTAGCGGTCGCCTGTGATTATTCTAAAACTGAATTAAGCAGTGCAACTTATAATTTAAAACTTTTAAAGGGAATCGAATGCAACTCGCATTGGCTGCAATTTTAGCGGAGCGCATTTGCCCTTGAGCTATCTCGACGCACGATCTTATATTATCTAAGAAAAATAAACAACAGTCTTAAAAAATAGTCCTTTGCTTATCTTTGGATAAACAAAGGACGGTGCCCTTAAATTTTGAAACCAAAAAAAGTTACACAATTATTTACTATAATACAAATGGCGGTTTTATCGCGATTTGTATCAGACAAAATGGACACAATGTTAAAAAGATAATTTTATGTAGGTTGGTGATACATTATCGTTATGATGATAGAAAAGAAAAAAATATATAGAAAAAATAATAGCCATAAGCAAATACATATATATATATATATATACATATATATATATACACATATATATATATATATATATATATATATATATATATAATATATATATATATATATATATATATATATATATATATATACACATATAAATATAGGTTATCCGTAAATAATAAAGGAATAAATAAAAAGATAAATAGATATTTATATACATAGATATTGATTATTGACAAGCATTTTTTTAAAATTATAGTATTATATAAATTTTTATCTCTTTAAAATATACATAAATTTCACTGTCACGTCATAATTTATTTTAAGCCGCACGCCCATATGAAATTATGGTCCATTAGAAAACTCTTCAAAGTGCGAGAAATTGACTTACACAAAATATTCCTCAAATCATTTCCTGAGGGTCTCGAAAGTTTTCTGTTGTCACCGCGACCATTTTTTTACCCATCCCGTCAACCCTACTCATTTTATTAACAAAATCCATTAGTGATGCGATAGCACGTATACACTATTTAAGATATACCTATAACGCGAAATATATTTCTGTTTCTGGATTAGCTTAATAAATTCTAAGATTGTTTGTAGAGAGGCAATTAAATTCATTAGTTCATTAAATTATTCATTCATTAAATTCATTAGTACTCTCTTTCCAAGTAGTATTTAACTTAAATAGATTAACTTTTCTTAGCAAATGACATATATAATATATAGAAACATGATGATTTTTTGGATTGTTATAATAAATCAATTTTTCATCACCCGTCACGATGCGATGAAGGAAACCCTTCCTTTTTGCCGCTGGAGCAATGGTTCACAGGCGAAAAAACTTCGCTCAACGTCCCTTGGCTTCAAATCATAAGGAACCCAAGTTCCTTGCTTTTGAATTATTCCCAACGCATGCAATCGCTTAGAAATGGCTTGGCGGGTAAATCCTAATACAATAAAGCAATCTGTTTTTGCACTTGGCATGGATCATCATCAAGCAATTTCTCCAATTCAGCATCTTCGAATGTTTTTGGCCTTCCTTCGCGTGAACAGTCGTCAACATCGAAAACACCGTCTTTAAAACGACGGAACCAATCGCGGCACGCCGTTTTTTTAATGAAATAAGAAAAGTAACATTTCCCGCGAATGACGATTATTGGGCACAAAATCAAACATTTCCACACTACTAAAAGTATATGACGCAACAATAAAATTACATTAACATGTTAGATAGGTTCGTTTACCATATGTCTTTACGTTCATGACGTTTTGGATATGCAAAAATCGAATTACACTTACTGCTGGAGCCATCTAATGACAAACAGCGAGAACTTAGTTGCGTACTTAAAGTAACTCACGCGCAGGCTATGAATTTAATATAAAGTGTTTCATTACAAAATATATAAGAAGTGTGTATTAAATTTTATTCAGGTCTCCAGAATAAAATTTTATACATATGTACTTTCAGTTACGTATATCCAAACAGCAAACCAGGATATCCAATCAAGCAGCTGGAATAAATCATAACAATAATGGATATAATGTCAACGATTCAATTATATGTGATTGGTATTATAATACATTAGAGCACCAGATGTGTAACAATTTTTTTGAATGACATGTGAATTGTGAATCAACAATATGTGAGGTTTACTCCAAGATTACAGCTAACATAAAATCAAAAAAAAATATTTATTTTTAAATAGAATGTCATTTGTGAAAACTTAAAATATATATAATTTGGCCATCTAAAATAGTCAATAGTATCCCTAATTGGCCGTCAAATAATTGACTATCGATATTATTATTATTAACCAAGGGTCACATCACTATAAACATCACAGCCATCGACTGTCAAGTGCAAGTTGGGTTAGGTCATGTGTCACACTCCTCCGGGCGTGTATACTATACCCGGACCCTTCACACAGTCGCGTACACAAATTTTAAAGACCTGCTTCATGTTATTTCTTTACCCTCAAGAAATGAACCGGCGGTTTTGTATTGTCCGGTCTTTATTTGGGAATTTTCACACAATTACATAACAAAATATTTACTCTATATCCGTGAATGTTTTGAGTTTTATAAAACCTTCAGATATTTGTGCCAATTTTGTTTTAATGAATTATTTATTTTTCCCATTACATAAAGTTTCTGATTTTTTTCAACGGTTCTACTTCCTATAGTATTATTAGCTGCATAAAAGAAAAAATGTTTATGCAATTGATTCCCGTGTAATTTAAGAACATGAAACAATGGACTCTAATTCAATTCAGGGATCCAAGGGGAGATACCTCAGATCACTAGCGAAGAAGGTAAATGGATCAATAGACTATGGCTGGTATCATCACCCCAACAATGTCTGGGGTGATGATACCAGGCCACAACAACAATGTGCTGTGATACCCATCGATGGATTTTTTAAGCTGATTGACTGACTAAGGACTTAAGTTTGCCAAAAAGTGACGTGATTAGACTTTACAGTTGCACATAGTATTCCGTACGTATGCGGATAATAATATATTTTAAGTGATATATTAAAAACCACTACACATAATAATAAAAAAATATCATTTTGCAAAAGCAAAGCAGGTGCATATTAGCAAATCCGTACGAAACCATACAAGTCAGTTACCCCCCATAGGGTAGGTAAGATTTTTTGCCAACCAGAGACACCTGCGTCAGTATCCCATCCGAATATAACATTTGTTAAAATAAAAATACAAAATTTTAATCTAAACGGAAGTTGTAATATAATAAGTATTCATCCAATATTATATTATAACAATGTATATGATACGAACGTTTCATTAAACAGAACTGGATACTTAAGTATCAGTAAAAGTACATAGTTGTGTATGTAAATATGAGAAATTATCTACATAACAAAGTTGCAATATCTCGGATGTGCAAGTGGAATTATTAACAATAATTGTCGTAACTTGAGTGACACCACAACATTTTCTAGTAGATTCTCACGAATGGCGTATTATGTACGAACGAATAAACGAACAAAACATAGCGTATAATATACGGCACATTTTGTTAAAGAACTGCGTAAAAGAATATTTATCTTCATTCTACTATTGTATGTGATAACTTCTTTAAGGTTTTGTGTAAATTGTATATACTAATGAATGTTTAAAGATTTTACAGAATACCTTATTTTTTATAATAATGAATTTTTTCTTTACATGGAATATATATATATATATATATATATATATATATATATATATATATATATATATATATATATATATATATATATATATATATATATATATATATATATATATATATATATATATATATATATATATATATATATATATATATATATATATATATATATATATAACGTTAGAAACGTAACAATAAGAACACCACTTATCAGATCACTATGAACCATTGTCTCGGCAAAACACATTCGAATATGACCTTTATTGGTTGAGTCGTTCAAAAGTTTCACAATCACTAAGAGATGCAATGATTAATATACGATAAATATATAACGACATACTTTATAATATCATTTATTAGTCTGTGCCTGCAAATTATAATTATATTTATCTATGAATATATAATGTATAGTAGATATACTAGGCCTAAACGAAATACTCTAGAAAACCGGGCTGGTATTCTACGTGAAACGTACGTTTCACTAACGTGAAAATTGATGCAAAAAACGCATCGCCTCGTGATGCGTCTTTCATCAATCATTTGTTTAATATTTCGAACAAAGTAGTAAATGCTCTTAGGCCAACAATCATATTCCATAAAACTTAATTTCTACTAAGCGTTAACAACAATAAGAATGAAGTCATAAATATTAACAAACCCTTATTTATTATAAATTAAGAAGACAGCGAAATCATATAAATACAATTTACGCATTGTAATTGAGTCTGATGATAGACGCATATATAATTATCACAAAACCTTCAAAGAGTTTGATGCTTGGGATATCAACAACTTTTATCTCCTTGTTATCGTCACATGTGGAAAGTGAATCCGTCGACAATATATCAAGCCGTGTTATTCAAAATCCAAGATTAGGCGTACATTTCAGACACATTTCCATCAACCTCCCGTAAAGTCTGAAGTCCCTTTAATATTTTGTTAATCAATTAAGCATCAATCAATTAGCGTCGAGAAACTGAAACCCTAGGCGTGAACATGCAACACGAAAACCCAGGAGGTAAATATACACCAAAAACAACTGATCTCTTTGATCTGAAATTACTCGGTGGCAAGTCATATCGTAATAGTGTAGATTACAAAGCAGGATGGGTCATGCCTTGTTGGTCGTTGCCACATGGTACACAAGGGGTGAGGGGCGAGACGGCGTGGGAACATGGTAGGAGCACATGTGGAGCGCAGCTTTATCGTACACCATGCATATTACCCGACGGCTAAATAATAATAACATTTAGTTAACGCAATCTTATATCGAGCTCATAATAACCAGCAATTCCATTATGTGTATTTTTACTTTGTATCAAATACTAGACAATCTGCCAAATGGTAAATAAATACATGTATTTTATTTCTTGACAAGGTTTTTTTGGCAATATTAATATAAAGTTTTTTTTAAGACACGTGTTTAAATACCACATCGCAACCATTTTTGATATAAATAGAAGTGGTTAATAGAAGTTTGTTGTGCACTTCTTGGCAGAAAATAAAGGCTCTGGATGTCGTACGAGGCAACTACTATTGCAAATAACAGTAGATGAAAAGCAACATCTACTTAAGCGACAAAAAGTAATCGTCGATACCCAATCTTTCTCCCGTAGTATTACGGTTGTATTATGATTCCGAATATTAATAGTAGTATAAAACATATATTAATTTATATTAAAACATTATTTTTGCTACAAAAAAAACTAGTCAAAATATTTTGACGTTAATTTTATAACAGAACTTTATCTTTAGCGTGGTTGGAAAATATACAAAAGTGTTCGTACGGTGTATTTTCCCTTATAAAAAATGTCATAATTTGTGTGAAAATAACTAATAGGTAATGAAACCATATGACATACAAAACCCCAGCTAGAGCCAAATATCTCTTATATTTTTTTTAGTTTTTCTATATAAGCAAAGTAATTTCATTTATTTATTCTCAGCCCGTTACATTCCAGTCACGGGTAAACCACTTTTATGTCAACGCAGTGCAATAGTTACGTTATCCACATGCAAACACCAACACGAATATGATCTGCATTGTTTGACTTTACTGCTGACAATGTATACCCAGAAATGTTGGTGCCTTGCGTAAGTTAGTGACAAATAATACGTTAGTGTCTGATTACAATAAAACCTTCCGAACTGTTCATGTAAATTGAAAATGTTTGATACAAACATGTCGACGCAAAAAAGCAAAAATGCTATTAATGACACAGATGAAAAACTTTTTAATGCATATTCGGATCAGAAAAAAATACTGCGTCGAATAGTCTTATCTCACAAATCTACGTATAAACCGATAGAACATTTTGTTCAGTTGAAACTGAATGTTTTTGAACGATCAAATACAATATTTTAAAAAATCCTATATAGTCAGATAGATGAATCAGAGTGGGAACGTTTTATTGGCTATTTTCAGAACTTAGATAAATGCAATTAGACCATGTACACTCCGAGATCATATGCTTATTCTTTTTTTAATAACCATACAGTTATTCCACGACAGGACTCTTCATTCTGACTTTGGTTCGAAAGTGGCACGTTATAAAACTTTTAAATCAACGCATGCACGCTATGTTGCGCACAAGCCACCACGCTTTTAAAATTACTTAAGCAACAGCGCGGTTATTTTTCAAAAATATAGAATCATTAAATCCGGTGAATCGGTACCGGATCCGGTAAGTGTATATTGATGCCGGATCCACCGGATTACCGGATCCGGTTTTCTGGATTGCACTCCTTAAGTGTGGCAATAGTTTCATCTATCTATCTACATGTCTGTCATTTGTAATGATGGCTAATCTTGTAGACATTGTTGTTCAGAAAAGACCATATATGAATAGTAGCTGTCAACTATAACAAACAAATACAACTGACAAAATAAGTGACCTAAGCAATTTGTTTCACGGTATATCCATCGTCTTTCTTGCTATATGACGTTGCTCTTCATATCAAACCACAAATTTTTAAAGGCCTTGTGATTCTATTTCTGTCGTATAAAAGTTCTATCTTGATCTTTGTTACCATTCATTTCGTTGTTATAATGTATTCTAGGAGTAGTAAACCAAATACTATCACCTGATTGCAGAATTATTCCTTTAATCAAATGAGGAGGATCGAGCGAGAAAAGATTACCATGCTTAGTTACGAAACCACTTTATAACTCTGTATATATGCACTTTGTCTATAGGCGGCGTTGATTATTTTTCATCAGGTGACACGCCTGCTCGTTTGCCTTTCTATCCCATAAAAAAGAAAAAACACGAGCATCGTTAGCTTACATTTTTTTTGTCAAAAACTATCGTCTTTTAAAAATGTGCATCAAGGTATTGTTTAATGAATTTTCCGAAATTGCATGTAGAGCTTTTCTTGGAGTTTTGTTGAACGTACTAAAAACTTATTAGTAGAAGTCTCATTTAACCATTGAAAGTTTTTGTCCAAGTAAACCTTGTCTATCTGTTGAAGATACCTGAGAGCAGAGATAGAAGAGCACTCGCCAAACCTTACATTAGTATAATGCTGTACTAAATTGCATTAAACGTAATCCAACAAAATTTGAAAAATAAACCATCATCTCATTACAAACGATGTTACAAATATTAAGAGGGTATTCAACTTACTCTGCACCAACCATGTACACACCATATAATTTCATCACCGCGGAAACACCGTAAATTCTATCTACATTTTACAACTGGATTAACAAACGAATTCTGGGTTCGAAGAAATTCCACATAATAATTATGCAATAACCGGATCTCTTCTGTGAGAGTAAATCCTTCATATTTCATATGAACTCTATTATTTAGTTAGATGGTAATAAACTATGTAACAACCTAATTGGCTCAATGGAGAAGCTACCTGTATTTGAACTATAAATCACATACAGATTAAGGAAAACCTTTTATAGCAGTCATTATCAAAAACAATCTTTGTATATCTTACCAAATAACTATTATATATTCAATAGACTTAACGGTTTTCTTCTGTAGAGTCTACTATACCTGATGATGTCTCGTGTTGAGTCGAAACACGTGTCGTGTGCAGTGTGAAAAAGTGGTAGTGTGTTTTTGGTGTTGTTGATAGTGTTAGTAGTGGAAGGTGGAGAATTGCTGACAGCCGTTTTTTTGGTAACATTTAGTTGAAGCTTCCCATAAAACCACTTCTTCCATTAGATAACGCATATTATTATTTATCTAATTTTGTTTGCTTGTCGCGGATCTTAGCTAAGTAAAAGTTCTAACTGTCCACATAGTAATGGGTTTCCGCAAAGCAACGCCTGACTCCAATAATCATCTTTATTTATTTTAAAATGTCAAGCATGTACAAGTTATAAAAATAATATTAAATCGATCACAATTCATTAAATTACATAAACCTCTATAACTAAGCCCTATTTCACAACCAAAGTTCTTTGTTGATTATTGGATTCGTACAAAAATATGAAAAAAACGAAAATGCGACTTTCAAAAGTCATAACGTCACAGTCTTGGACTAAGTCAGGTCCAAGGTAAAATGTTTTGAATGATTGCTTGGCAGTTGGCCAGAACCATTCGGTAGTTTACAGCGTACGCTTGAGCGAACGTTCGCTTTCACGGGCCTATAGAGGAAGCATTAAAATATTACGATGATGCACAATTTAAATATAGCTAGCGCAACTGACATTTTGAGGTCAGTGGCAAATTAGCTCCGGTTAAGTTCCCTATCATTGTTAATCCTCAACAACCAATACAACTCCACTGCTTTATTAGGCTTCTACTAATCTAAGCTCATAGCCGCTAACTTTAGTATCAATAATGCTATCAGCCTATTTTCAGAGCATCTTTGACGGACTGGTACAATGCACTCTGAGAAGAACAAAAAAAATGTTAATTATTAAATATACAAACATTTACGTTTCAAGCTATTATACTATGACAACAACCATCTATTGTATATTGGACCACTGGTACTTACGCTTCTCACGAGTCAAAGTGTAGCGAATGAGTCGGGTGAATGAGTACCCGAGATGTCACCCTGGGTACTCATTCACCCGACTTGACAGCCACAGAGCAAAGCGATTCGCACTATTGACACAACTATCCGTTGCCTGCCTGGGTATGTTTCATACATGACTTAAAAGACGTGCTTGTACAATTAATTGACAACTATTTCATAATTTTTAGTTTTCTGTTACTATTATATAAAAGTATGTTTGTTCGACAGTGTAAATATATTGTATCTCTTTATTATGTTCATAATAACATTATACAAATACAAAAAAGGTTACGCAGATTGTCGACCAGATGTATTTACTATTTTAAATAAGGGAAATGTTTTGCTACGGGCTTGCGGCATATTTATGTTGCATTATGTCCCACTTTATCCCTTCTTATTTACGAGACACTATAGATACATCAAGAGCCTGTAGCAGTTTAATTCAAAGAGTCAATGTAGAAATTTAAAAAATGTAACAACGTATCGCCCATGTATGTTAAATGTTTTTCAGGCATTAATTTGATACTAGTAGGGTTATTTTGAGTGTAACGGAATATTTATAACCGAATGAGAAAACAATCTCGACATACGACCGAGTGTAGATTATGATTACGTAAATATTCATTATAAAATCACTTTTAGAGAAAGATTATCATTCATAATATGACGAACAATGCTCTTCAATTAGAACAATGTATAAAGTGAAGTTGTAAAGTAATTTGCAATATAATAATATGAATAAAGTTTCTAAATTTGCGGGAGGCATTTTTGTGTATTGTTCGCGTATAGATAGATAGCTATTTCGTTGGTACATTTCACTGTCGTGTAGTTAGTGTGTCGTGTGAGGTTCAACGCCCGAGACCTATGCCAATGCCAACAATCGCAACTATAACGTTCAATTACTCGTGTATTAATGTTCCATAGTTGAGAAACAGAATTATTAACGACAGATTCCCTACAACATCCGCTATACTAAAACTTTTAGATCGAAATTTTTTATCGATATAATTATAAATATAATATGTTCTTTCAAAACTATTCTTGGCAAAGACGAGATGAAAGTTGTGGAGAAGTCCAAGATCCACAATGAGTGCGGCGCCAATGGAAGTAAGCAAACAATAATTCTTAAGTAATTGTAATTAAGCGGAAAGTTTTTAAACAGAAATCTTATAAATCCGCCTAAAACAGAATCAGTACAGATTCAGTTTTTGAATCGCATGTTACTTTAAATTAAAGTAAAGTAACATGCGATTCAAAAACTTCAAAATTTCTACAAAACATTGTCAAATATTAAACAAGAAATATTTTCCACAAAAAAATTGTTGAGCCGTTTTTATTTATCTAATTTAGTAGATATAATGGGTGTCCTAAAAGAAGGTTTATATTTGTTTAGCTTCCTGCGCGAACGCAACGAATTTGGAGGGCATAGAGGGGTGTCAATCGGTAGCCTGACTCTTGGGAATTTAGTCTTCATAAACTAAACAATTAAGCGCAATTCAAAGTTTACTAACATCATGTTTTCGAATAAAACTCATTTTCATGTCACGTAAATATCAATATTACTTTTTTTAAAAAGGAGGACATACACGTACTCTCAATTTGGAGCGTTATGTGGAGATGATAGTGCCTGAATTGCAAAACCTTCCTGACTATAACCATAGAACATGGTTCAAACACGTCTTTGCCACAAGTTCGTAATTTTTTTCCTGAAAATCGATTTCCAAGAGAGGTGACATAAATTGGCCTCCAAGCAGTCCTGATTTACCCTTTATGGACTTTTTTCTGTGGGATTATCTCAAATCTAAAGTTTACATCAATAGCCAGACTTCTCTGACGCATTTAAATAAAAATATCCGTCACGAAATGGCAGCGATCATAGAGTCTACCTGCGAGCCGTCATAGAAAACTTTAGTGATCGATTAAATGAGAGCCGCGATCGCGAGGGTTTACATTTAAACGATGTTATTTTTAAGAAATAAATACCGAAACTATGAACTTTAATATATAATAAACACATTTTGATAGATGGCTTACTTTTCTTTAATTAAGTGGATTAATTAGATTGTATTTTGGGACACCTTGTTTGTGTACTATATTTCTTTGTTCTTCTAGCTTCGAAAAATAACACTTTTTTGAATTTTTTTTTAGATTGTGAATGTACATAATATAAATAGAGTATGTGTTTGGTTGATAGAAAGTAAGAGTTTCAAAATACCTATTTGTAAATAGCCGATCAGTTTCATATCGCATCTAAAATAGTTACAAAAATATTAAGGAACACAATCTGCGAACGATGCGGAAGGTTAGCGCTGGCCGATTGCCCAAGCCAGTGTTTGGCAGATATGTCGTGGCATTGGGCCAGCCAGGGTCAGGAGCGGACAATGCACCCTAAAGCATTACTTTCATCAAACACCACTTGTATATAACCCTGAAAAATCATTGCTATCCCAACTTGTTCCTGTTCATCAAGGGAATACTTAGGCAAATAAGTTTCTGCATACCTGTCCCAAAATTCATATTCTTTGTTGCAGTGTAGATTTTGATATAATTCAAAATATATTTTAAGTTTAGTGGAAATAAGAATGTTTATCTGTTTTATCTTAAGGGTAAACATATTAACTCCTTTAAGAAAAAGATAAGAACAAGAGCGTTATCTATTCTCGACGGGATAGAAAGAGCTAGAGACCTTTTAAAAATGGTCGTTGTACAAAATCACAATAAAAACTTTCGAGTCGTTTACAACGCAGCAGGTAGTGAGTTATAGTCACAAAGAGATTTGTAAGTGCGTGAAAGAATAATGTTCCAGCGTCGATTGGCAGTAAATAGGACGTTTTTGACAATAACGTTAAGTTTCGACTTTCCGGGCATCGGTCCACTATTAGCGTAGAACACATGTCCGTTGAAAATGTTTGTTTAGGCGAAGTAATAAAACTCACTGGCAGGATGTGCTTTGGACCCTCAAGGTTATTTCGTATTCACAATATTATTTCGATATGCTGTTATGACAGAACACATTTATTGTTAAAAACTATTATAAAAAATATTGCAAATTGTAAAAAAATGTGTACGTAGCGATATTTCATTAACGAACGATATAACGCGACAACAAAAATTCACACACAGTTTTTACACAGTTGGTCAATTTTTTCCTACATAAAATTTGCATTTTTTTAACATTCCTTACAAAATTCTATATTTTGTTGTTAAAGTTTCATCAAAGTTGATTCAACCAACCCAAACAGACAGTATTATATATAATATTTTTATGGGAAGCTTTTAATATTGGTATGTGATGCGAACAATTTTGAAGCAAAAAATTTAACATTATTTTCTCGTATTTATTTGTATTGTATACATCATGTTAAATTTATTCAATCATGTTACATATAGAAGTAAAATATTACAAAGAATTAAAAAGAGTTCAAGGACAGAAAGGATTACGATTCACTCGCATGCAATACTTACAATGTATTCATGATCATCAATCTCCAATATATATATAAATGATGTAGAAAATAACAAGGATGGGGTGTTAATTATATTTGAATAAGATATGCGTAATTTCTTAAGGATGGATTTTATTAGTATATCTATATAATATATCATGATTTCCAATTCTAAAGTGCTAATATTAATTTAAGTTTCGTAAAATATTTTTTTGCATTTGTTTTTTATAAGAGACCCATATAGAGTAAAAGAATTACATGACAAACATTGAGAAATGAACAAATAAAAAAAAATAACTAAGTGATGAACAACGTTAATATTTCATTTGGAGGTGAAGAAAATCATAAATTTACACAATCCAGTAACGATAAATTCGTAGACGTGTTTATATTTAGCTCGATTAGTAAACACGTATTATATTTATTTAGAGTTTAAATATAGCTTGACCGAGTTCAATACAGTTCGCAGCTGTGAAATTATTACTATTTATGAAAATCAATCAACATCGCCCACAGATATCAGAGGCACTGCAGAATCATTTCTGGCTTCTAATATCCGATGAAGGTTTGACGTAGTGGTGACGCATTATAAAAAAAAAGGTTTGAAAGATGTTTATTTCACTTCACCTCTAAGTGTTCATCGAACTACATTAAATAGTAAGCTACCAGAACTACACAAGATCTCTGATGATAATATAAGATTTTAAAAATACAACGTTATTTTTATAAATTGCGAGAAAAGTCCCTTATATATATATATATATATATATATATATATATATATATATATATATATATATATATATATATATATATATATATATATATATATATATATATACATGGTTGACAATATCAGTGTAGGTAAAAATGTTTAATTAAAAAACCATCAAGAATTTATATAAGTAAAACAAACTACTTTTCATATACAACTAACAAAAAAGTATTTCTTATATCGCTATAATTATGTGCTATAAGCGTCTCATTTCTAATTCCCTGGTCGCCCGTATATGTCAGTTGGTCATAGGGAGCCATATTAATAGGTCTCCGTACCCGCATGCAACGCACAAGTTAATGAAATTTGCATCGTTACAAGGTTTCCAATGCTCGTTCCCGGGTTTTCAAAAACTGTATCCAGGAAATATAAATATGAGTAATTTTAATAGAAATCATGTATAGCAAATAACAATAACAATTATAAGTATAATTTTTCTCTACTATGGCTATCAGTCATAATAAAAAACGCCTAAGTGATACCGTACCGGAAATAAGCAACTTTAGTTTTTACCACGCTATTATCACAAGGTATCACAATAAACACATATACACTTTAGGAACTGTAAGTTTCTATTATTTATTCGATTTACTTATTTTTTGTATGTACGTACATATATGCAATATTTTTATATTGTACATGTGGATTTATTGATTAAAAACATAGCTACGTACCATTATTGAGATAGTAAGTACGTATAAGGGAAAGATGAGTATATGAAAGAATAAGACTAACTGGAAAGTAGTGAAGGAGAAATTTTGGAGGAGGGATCATTTACATTTATTTACTAAAATTATAGAAAAAACACTTAAAATTATTACTGTATTATTTGTTAAAAATTCACGGCGATGTGGTTCGCCACCCGTCACATCCCGATTCCGACGAGGGCGAGAAGCGACTAACGGAGAGCCGTTTCGCTACGATGAATGTGAGAGGAAGGATGGATGAAAAGAATGATGAGTGTGGAGGAAACAGGGTGTGCCGGGATCGTAGCGGATGCAGTTCTGTGGTTTCTGCCAACCTCTACGGGAGATAGGCTTGATAGTGAAGATATATATGTATGTAACTATTATGGCATCATCTCTTATATTAACAGCGTGAAGACATATCTTAGTAGAGCATACAAACGAGAATGCATGTCACCTGATATTAACCCACCACTGCCGCCCATAGATATCTTATATGTGCAACACCTTGTGAATGGACACATGCTCCTAAATATAAATGCATTCGAACGTATTGGCAGTACATTCGAATGCATTAATTTTTAGAAGCATATCTAATATACTATTACATTAGTATATTAGATATGCTTCCACATCGTAGTCAATTTACTTTATGCTTTGTTTGGAAAAGAAAATTCATTTATTTCAGGAATGATTTTTGTTTTTTCATATTTATTTAAAGCTTGAATTCGTCACTACAAAAATGGTACGTCATAGTCATCTGCAAGTATACATGTATGTAAATTACAAAAGTGTCTACCATAGTATTAATTAAAATTCTTACACGAAAATGTTTATGCAATATCAAAGACGGGCTCTTCACCCACGCTTATCATATTCAAAAACTAGTTTATACGCATAACACAAATATTTTTTTTAAATATAATGGTACACACAGACTGATCCAACGAACACCAATGAATAGATTTCGATGACTTTTTAGTAGACTTGGACTGAACGTAGTAGCGAACGTCAAAGAACGCTCACTTGCATTCGCTCGTGGTTCGTATGTTTGTCAGTATCAACAAACGAATCTTTATCAAACCGACTGGCAGTAGTATCGAAGTGTCCGTTCTCTGAACCGTGGGTCGTGGGTTCGGATTCCACTTAACGATAAATATTTGTATAGTCTACAGGTATTTATTGTGAGTTAAAATGTTTATCCTCGTCAAAACCCAACCCCCCTCTCACAATGATAGCGGTATTAATCACAGTAACGTTACAGTAAATCTTAATGAGCTATGAGAGTTAAGCGTTTTGTTCTTATTCTACCATAGATGAGAGGTACGAGCGTCGAAAGTCAACGATGGATTGATTCGCGTGAGCTTAAGATCGCTGTTATGTCATCACCATGAAGAAGTAAGAACATTTAAGAAAAATCGACAATTAGAAATATGAAACTCAGTGATATCTTAGTCGTCATCCACTGTGCCACGCAATACAAATAAATTGTATAATATTTAGGTCCCAGAAAACTTTTACTAAATCAAAATTACATAAATAACAATACAACATTCCGATCACAACAATTGCTCGACACATTGTTCGAAAATCACCGAAAGTCAACGAATGTGCGGAAGCGGAATGCGAATGTCGTTCGTTGCCCTTCGTCGGGCCGGTCTGAGCGCAGCATAACAGGATGCCAGTTTATGAGACTCAATTGCAAAACATATTTTGAATATTTGGCTGTAATCATATCACTAAAAACTAAACAAAAATGTTGATAACTTAAGCATTGAGGCATTATGATGTTATTAATATATACATACATATCTTACACTATAACACTTCTGGTATATATTATCAAGATTAATTTTCATCATTTAATGTTTAGAAGATACATAACAGTATGACACCGGCCTCTCCTAAGTTAAAAAGATTTGTCTTATTTTTTTTAACATATTCACGTCTATCACCCGCAGGGGTTGACAGAGACCACAGAGCTCCATCGGCTACCATTCATCGCAGCGAAATGGCTCTCCATTAGTCGCTTCTCGTTCTCGTTGTCTTAATTGCAGTCTAGTAAAAGTGTTGCCCGTCACGGACTTTTGACTATTTATGCCTAGCTTTATTTAGCTACTATCAATCTCTCGTCTATCACACTATGAATGTGTGTGTTCTTATATGTGTAAGAAAAGATTGTTATGTTGGTATTAATTTCTTAAACATGACATACTTTAAATTTATAAGTAAACATACGTCAAACGTGAAAAGATGTATTATCAGAGGGAGCTTAAATATATTAACTATATTCAAGGACTTTATTTAGTTTCATCATTAGCGGCATTGGCTACGGCAGTCCACTGCTGAACATAAGCCTTTCCAAACTAGCCCGATTGGCGACCACACGCATCCAGTCTCTGCCAGAGACGATGGAGTAGACGGGGACTAAAAAAGAAGAGACCGCATCTAGGCAAATATAGTGTAGGTTGCTCCTCTACAGATAGAGATAATTTTTAAGGAATCAATACCAACATATAGAACAGATAGGTAGCCCTCCAATCAACGCTGAGCAGTAAATTGTTATAATTTATATAATTTACTATATACAAGTTCTTAAATAAATGCTTATTACTCTATGAAACGGTAACCTTAGTCTACGAGTGCGGTCAGCTTCCTTTTACCATGGTCCATTACAAATCCAAAACAGTTGGGGGAGAACGCAGCTCGCGTATGTCATGTGCGTTTATTTACGCAATGCCCGCGGCGTTGGCTGTGTTCCAACGGCAAACTAAAATAGCAGCTTTTTCGATGTCATTGTACTGATCTTACAGCAAGAGAAGTCCTAATGCAGCAGGTAATTCTCAATACGCGTTTACCCATATTTTAATGTTCACGAAATATGCAATCCATTTTTATGTAAATTTCTAACTCACTCACAGCAGTTATTATTACACTAACTCAGAAAAAACTTGCCGGTTTTGATTCCTGGTTAGCAATCGAACGACTTACATTTTTAAGCTGTTTACTTTTATGTCTGTGGTGTGGTGTCTTTTATAAAAATATTAGGTGGATACATTTAAAGTCGAGAGCGTCTTCAAAAGCATATAAATTATAACATTCAGAATTAGAGGACTAACTGTGCCTCTAAGCATGTATTTAAAAATATATTTACCCATTAGTAATATCTGTTATTACCACAAGTGCACTGATAATTTTCTCCTCTATTATTTTGTTGATTTTGTGGATTGTGTATTATATGTAAATATGATCTTAAAAATAAATTATGCAAAAATTCCTATTTCTTATCCCAGATCTTCTGGTGGATGGAGTATATAATATAATAACAGTTCTCAAGCACCTATAAACGCGTACGTTTTATGCTAGCCAACCCGAAAAACTAATCCGGCAGTAGAAAGTCAAATATCAAATAGTCTAGAATAGTACTCTAGTATAGAATAATCAAACATGTCAAATACGCAATCAGTCTTTCCAATTCTTTTAAGATTTTACTTTAAAAGGAATCATTCAATGAATATATAACAATCATCTTATAATGTTGTAATCCGAATGATCTGAAAACATAAAAAAATATATCTGTATGTGTAGTTATTTCAGTTATTTAATGAAGGTCTTCATAACAAAAAAATTAAACGTTTCTTAAGTACTCATTCTTGAGTAACTCCACTATATTTATTATATTATACTTATTAAAGTCACAAGTATCTATTATTGGCGAAAATAAAATCGAAAAACTAATGAAGTTGCACTAATTGTTTTGTCCAATTTATTTGACTTTATAGTTGCACAATATACTGTATTTCGAGTGTTATATCGTTTTTATAATATATAGATTAACTTTGTGGTTGTACCGTTGATGATGCTTTAAAAAGATAGCGTTGTAAAGACGTGCAATAAAAGATCTTTTTATCTAACTGAAGACTCTTCATCAAAAGATGTTCGACCAACAAAAAGTTGGACGATTCGTTCGCCCAACCCTTTTATTTTGCTCCGTCGTTCTTTTTACTTTTATTCTATAAATATCGCATTCACGAACCCATTTCGAAAGGAAACGTGATTTTGTCCAAGGTCAAGTAAATTAGTATTCGTATGGTGTGCTTGCTGTTTGCCCGGACGCAAAAACTCGTTAATATGCTGCTTGTTGATTTTTTTTCTAACAATGATTAGAATTGCCCGCGGCGAACCTCTGTCTGCTTTTTTACGTTTTCTACGTTTCTCAAATTATGTAATTTAAGCTCGGGAATATTCGCAAGATATTTCACATGACTTTGAAATGATTGCATAGATACAACGCGTTCAAAACAAGTACAGTTATTGAAATTTATGTACTATAATACAACGTAAGTATAGAGCTAGAAAAATAATGCCATCTGATTTCTGGTATATAATAGCATCAATTCGTTTATTTTTCATGAGTGGCGTAAGAGGAGACTATGGAAGCAAATACCAGTGGTAGAACAACAGCTTCTACCCCTAAACTTGCCTACTGTAGGACATAGCTCACCTTTAAAACTCGCCACCAAACCTTATCTTCGGCAAAATGCATCCCGTTTTTTCAGTCGCCCTTGTAATAAAATGAAATTATCATCCCCAATCCACTTGTCCAACTCGAGGATTACGACTTTTCCCTTATTTTTTAGGGTTGCCAATGTCTAGTAATAGACTGTTATGGTTATATTGATCTTTGCATTTTTGTGCATGGAAATGATATTTAACATTATTTTAGATTGATACTTATAAATTAAACAAATAGATATTTTTCCTCAACTTCCACAGAACCTGAGGAGTTCTCGCATTCTGAATGACAGAATAGAACAGGAGCATAATCATCTTCGTCTACAAAAAAGGGGATAAGACGTTACTCAGCAATTATAGGCCCATTTCGCTCCTGAGCTATGTCTATAAATTGTTTTCGAGGTTCATCACCAATCGATTAGCACGAAGACTTGACGATTTTCAACCTCCAGAGCAGGCTGGGTTTCCAAACACCACACACCACATTCATACAGTGCGGAAAATTATACAGAAAACAAATGAGTATAATCAGTCCCTGTGCCTAGCCTTTGTGGACTATGAGTAGGCCTTTGACTCCATTGAGAACTGGGCTGTCATGGAAGCCTTGTAGCGGTACCAAGTAGATAATCGATACATCGATTCATCGTATTGAGATGTTTATACAACGCCACCACTATGTCCGTTCGAGTACAGGACAGTCAAACGAAACAATCATGGAGTGAGACAGGGGAATGTCATATCCCCGAAACTGTTCACTAATGTACTGGAAGACGTTTTCAAGACGCTAGAGTGGAAAGAGCGTGGCATAAACGTAAACGGTAAGTACATCTCACACCTACGTTTTGCCAATGATATCGTGATCTTGGCAGAATCGCTACAGGAAGATATGCTGATATGCTGAACATCCTAAATGAATCTTCTCGACGTGTCGGTTTGACCATGCACTTTGATAAAAATAAAGTCATGGTCAACGATTATTTGGATCCACAACCGACCATCGTCAATGGTAAAACTCTCGAAGTTGTCCAGGAAACAACTTCGTGAAAGAAGCCGATAGAAGGATTCGGCTAGGCTAGGCAGCATTTAGGAAACTTCATCAGGTCTTCTCGTCAGCCATACCTCAGAGCCTGAAGATAAAAGTCGACCAGTGTGTTCTACCTGTACTCTCTTACGGCGCCGAAACGTGGGCGCTGACAGTCCGTCTGCTTCACAAGCTCAAAGTCGCTCAGAGAGGTATAGTCGAAGTTTCTCTGGTAGACATTATTTGGAATGAACAAATCCACCAGAGAACTAAGCCGTCACCGACATAGCCTTTCGAAATAGTAATGGAGCAAATTAAAGTGGCAATGGCCACTTTAATTTGCTAAAAAAAATCGTTGGAGCAGACAAGTGCTGGAGCGGAGATCGCGTCTCGGTAAACGAATGCGCAAGGCGGCTGGCAGAAACTGGATGCGTAAAGCCGAAAAACGGGTTAGGTGGAACTTCATGCGAGAGGCTTAGGTCCAGCAGCGGACTACCGAAGACTGATGATTGATTGAAACGGCAGCATATTCTTAGGTTATATGAATACATGTAAGTATCAAAATTCTGGTATTATTCTAGCCGAAAACGTAAGTAAACGGTTCTTGATCCACGGCTTTACTCGCTCGAAATTTGAGATGTTCCAATAAAATTTTGACTTAATAAAACGGTGCATAATATTTTATTATTTACAAAAGATTCGACTACACAGTAAGAAAACATTAGATTTTTTTTTACTAAGATTACACTTAAAAATTAGTTTTTTTTTATTAACTGTAAGTTTTTGTAACCTTGGCCTTAATTCAAGAGGTATATTTTTAAATTCCAGAACCACACTTCTAATGTAATCACCATAACAAAAAAAATCATGAAAACAAAAGTACTT
Organism: Baronia brevicornis; assembly: GCA_031353405.1. Classification (NCBI taxonomy): domain Eukaryota; kingdom Metazoa; phylum Arthropoda; class Insecta; order Lepidoptera; family Papilionidae; genus Baronia; species Baronia brevicornis. Next base: position 50,211 of record JASFAT010003020.1, on the reverse strand, counting down.
CTAATGTAATCACCATACTGGGAACTTCTATCTCATTGACACTATTTTATTATTTTATGGAGTTATTCATAAAACTTATGTTATTGAAGTTAGTATTAAGTTCATTATTGTGTGCTATAATCGACTGGCTTGTGGTTGATAAAATTGCTAGATGGCATGGTGTTAAGTTGCGCATGATCCAAAACTTTTCGGCTAAGGATTAGGCGAATCTGATCTGAGATAGTCTCTGTGCTGTAATAGTTGATAGGTTCGGAAGTAGGTTTTGAAATTCAGATAACATTTTCGGACGATAGGAGGTGAGATCGGTCCATCCCCTTATAGCCTTGTAGTACGCGCGCATAAACCTTATATATATATATATATATATATATATATATATATATATATATATATATATATATATATATATATATATATATATATATATATATATATATATATATATATATATATATATATATATATATATATATTAGTCACGAGTCCAGCATATACGACCTAGCACTACGCCATCGGCAGCGGGGTCTTTTCTTGGGGCGACATGTCCCATAGGTCCCAAGCAGGCCGGTGACATTCCTTGGCCGTTCAAAGATGTTGTGTGGGCATTATTCTTTTTAGTATTCCATGATCCACGGACGATGTTGGATGTGGGGTTGTAGTCAAGGCAGTATTTGTAGTGTTCGCTGCCTTGTTCGATAAATTCAGTTTTCTTTATTTATTTTATTGACGTAATTCTGTTTTGACACGCATGTCATTTGTAAAAGAATATATTTTCTTCATTTTATGGCTTTTTAAGTATTTTTTATCCAATGTTTCCAATTTGTTATTTTATAATATGTACTTCTAAATTATATTTCACCAAAATTCTTAAAAGTTATATTCATATTTACAGCAATATAAATATTAATTGATTTTTTCGATATATACCGATTTTTGACAGAGGCTACCATTTTTTTATTATTATCTTGTTCCTCAGTTTTAAAATCTTCAAGTTCTGAAATGAGTTCCGCTGAATTCGTTTAATAAATTTGATCATATATTTTTTTCTGATCATGACAAAGAAATTTATTGTCGTGGACATAAAATTAATTTAAGTTATAAGAACTGTGATTACCGCTTGTAAAATAACATTTGTTTGTTTCTACTCTATTCTTGATTTTGGTATGGACTATTCGTAGATATTTAATACCAAATGAATTATGTTATCGATGAATGTAAATTTTACGTTTAAGTATTAACAACAAATAAATCATTTAATTCTATACAATCAATAGGGTAATTTAAAACTCTTAAAAGTATAGTTTTATCATCGAAAATAATTGAAGTAGATTTAAACTCACATTCTATGCGAGAAATAGATTACCACATATAAATTTCTGAATCTATTAATATGATTAAAACCATAGTAACATTTTACAGGCACCCTTGCAGTTAGTACAGGGATTATAGAAGCCGGCTTTTAACTCATAACCTCAAAGCTTGGCTTGATTTTACACGAGGGTTGTCAGAAGGGAATGACGGTACGGCCGTTCAATGTAATCACGCATGCGCAACTCATGCACACACCAAACACGCAGCTAGTCACGCTGCATAAAGCCCGACGGTTCCAATGGTTCACACCAATCTATCTCATACTTAATGATTCACAAAACCTGGACACATTACAAAACAGTGGCGTTTCCGATCAAAGAAAAAACGAGCATGTGATTAGATTATCGTTTAAAAACTTAAAGTAAAGTAATTTTTCTTTTCGTCCCATTAAACAATTAACATGTACAAGACGGTGAGACACGGCGAGAACAGTCTGCAATACACTATCCTACCGCAAACTGAAGAAGTGTTAAACAATAGCGGATTAAAAGGTAAAGGACGGGACTACAGCCCCTCTATACATGTTCGAAGAACTCGAAGAAGATCTACGTTAAAATATGTTCTGTTGATAGTATTCGGGATTATTATCGCGCTAGCATTAGCGTCAGTGCCACTTTATATTATGAATGCTACCGTGTATGCTCGACGTAACTTGCAGGTACATCATGAATACATAACAAGTCCTACGCTTACGCTCCCTGGGCGTAAAATAGAAGAGTCTCGGAAAAAGGAAATAAAGATTTTACCAGTACTTCAATCAACTCTAAGATCAAAACTGGACGTTACCTCACCATCTTTACCAATCGCTTCTATATCAACTCAAACAGCAACTAGTGTAAAAATAACTAATCCACCCATAACAATACCTGCTTTAAGATCTTGGAAGAGTATTATGTCTACCACATCGAAACCAGCTACAACTGAAAACTTAGAAGAAATGCCATTAATTGGGACACCGTCAGGTAGCGTTCGTTTATTAGACAATTATATGTCGATTAAACCATGGGAAAAGGATATCATAATATGGCCAACTATGACACCAGAACCAACAGGATATCAAACAGCATTTAAATACTATCCGTTTTTTTCTGCAACCTCTGATAAGTCAGTTACACAAAAAACAAAACCGTTTGATGATGTATTGATTACTACTAGGGCTACTACTACAATGCCTTCTTCTTCAATTGATTATACTACTGCAATATTACCTGTGGATGAAGATGACGAATTTAAAGAGTCCCTCGAAGTGGATGAAGTGTTTTCCCTTCCGCCAGTTAAACCCGAATCGGCAGTTCCAGTTAGTGACTCTGATGAAGTCACGGTATTGAAGGCGAGCGGTAGTAGATGGTATGGCGCCCGGTGGCCTTTTGTCGACACGTCATCGTACTTCCAATGGACGGTAAGATTACGATAATTGTTTTGTAATGCATGTGATTGCGTAAATGTGCATTGCATGATGGATAATACTTGTAATAGGTGCTTAACTACAAAGTAACGCATGTTTTTGACGTTATGGTAAACTGATTTTTACTTCAAGTTGAAAAAAAATCACTGTTTCTGTCAAGCGTAAATATGCTTTATAGCACTAGGTCTTTTTGAATATATTTGTACACTAATTTCGAAAATTTCGTTATTTCTATCTAAATTTAATATTCATATGAACATTGTTTGTCGTAACACCGATGACGTTATTTTTTCGGTCAAATCTTCAAGTAATACATATTTCGCCGAAGTGAAGGTTCTAAAAACCTATTCTCTTTATTACTGTTATGTATAGAAAAATATATTAATGGAACATAGACAGACGCAATTCAACTAAAATAATATAAAAAATAAGCCATATTGAAACTATTGAAAATTTTTATCGTAATGGTTTTATACTGAATCATTCAGTGGTTACGTAAACAAGTAACATGAACAAAACACAACACCACGAAGTGAATTCCTAACTTCATGAATAATGTTCTGTTTCATACCTTTCTAAATAGTGAAGGCTGCCAACATTTCACTGCGGGCAAGTAAAACAATTCTAAATATGGTTCCTTTCGTTTGCCCTTTACCGAGAACGTTACTTTAACGAATATACTCGTATAAAACAATATTTTTAAATCATCAAGTTCTAGATCTGAAGTAAGGCTTCACTTTATATACGCTACTATTCAACAAATAAATAATATTAAATTTACATAGAATAAATTTACTGTAATAATATCTTGGCATCGCATATCGCTGTGTTTTGTGGTGTAATCCACATAGAGTTGGTACACCATTTTATTTCGTATAAAGTTAGCTTTATTATATTTACTGTCTTCCTTACAATCAAATGTCGTAGATTCGATTCTATCTACCATTGAAGTATGACGTGGACCATTTTTCCTAATACTAATAATATGAAACTTGGGGTTATAAACAAGACGTTTTCTTAATCGTACTAGCATTGCCTGTCTTCTTTAAAAATAATTTAATAAATGCAATATTGAAGATATAAAATAAATTTTGTGTGTGTTGGTTAATTTACCGCTTTCAGAGTTAATGGTTGTGGTTTCAATTCCCAGTTTAGGATAAATATATTCACACACACACACACACTAATAATATATATATATATATATATATATATATATATATATATATATATATATATATATATATATATATATATATAGCCTGCAGGCATATCAGGGTGCATCGACAAACCACTTTTGGCAAGCATAGTGGGTTATAAGTGGGCGATAGCCATTTTGCCAGCGGAGGAGCAAAATGTATATAGAACATCAAAAAAGATAAATAAATAATTAAAATTTTACGTTCTATTCATTCGAGTTATTGTATAAAAGTGTAACGTGATATTTGTTCACAAACAGGGCTATTCTCTCGACGACAACCTTCTGCTACCGTTGCTGGTAGCAGCTCTATCGTCCATCGTTCTAGTGTTGCTACTGGCGCTCGTCGTGCGACGCCGCAGAAGTTCAACCACAGCGTCGGCTCAGATTGGGGTATTGTCTTTTACAAAATAACTTTTGTACGAACAAAAATTTCACTAATCATTATTGCTGTTATAAATCAATGCAATATTGAGTTTTTTTTAATTATAATAATTTGCCACTCTACGCATATTATCTCTCGATCTGTTTGGGAGGCGTTCCACACTATGCTTGCAAAGACTCGGTCTCGTCTTCAACCATCGTCTACTCCAGCGCCACTGGCAGAAACCTAAAGTCGATGATAGTGTTCAATGGCGCTTCTTGGAGGAATTTGTGTTGTTTAAAGATGATGACAAACTCACAATTAAATCAACACGTACTGAACAACGGATGATAATTATTCGAATCAGCTGCTTTACATGGTAAAAAATCCATTAATTTTAATTATTCTTACTAACAGAGCAGTATTAAATGTTTGATGAAATGATTATACCTTATTTGTTCCTCTGAACTTCAGATAGTAGAAATTTCAATTCATGTAAAAAGTAAAATAATATAAGTAGAAAATTCTATTCAAAGTAGTAGAAAGCATTCCTAGTTGGTTTAGACAGATAATGCATAAGCATCTTAAAATTTTATTTTTATCAATATCCTAAAGTTTTCTTATTCTTAAGTCTATAAAAACTCAACTATGATACTGATTCCAAATATTAGAAATTTTTAAGTAATATTACAAATTTTAATAATTTTTATACAAGTTTTTTTTTTAACAGTAAAACACATTATTAATTTTCTGTTATTGTTTTGCTTGTCGCGGATCTTAACTGAGTAAAAACTTTTGACTGTCCATATAGTGATGGATTTCCGCAAAATAACGCCTAACCCCATTAATAAGATTAGAAACTGGATAATTTTTTTAACGTGATCGTGAATTTTTTAACGTACGTAATTAAGTGCGTAGGTAATTATGTGTTATTTCTTAATTGTATTTTCTTCAATGACAGGAATTGGTGAAGAATAGAGGAAAAAGTTTCTTTGCATTTCATATGAAAACTCAAGACATATTTTTTCAAAGTTTCTTTACATTCATTTATAATATATATGTGCCATTTTGTTCGACGACTTTATGCCATCTTCTACGTAGTGACATGATGCTGTTGTTGTAGAAATTTTGTGACTTCTGATCAGAAAAAAGTGACAAATAGTACTGGTAGTCCTCTCTTGATATTAATCTAACACTGCCTAAAGAATTCTGCAGAGACCGAAACAGGTAGGAATCTGAAGGTGCAAGGTTAGGACTGTATGGCAGATGCATTAATATCTCCCAGTCAAATTATCTTATTTTTTCTGAGTGGGTAATATGTGTGTGGTCTAGCGTTATCGTGATGAAAACTACAACCTTTCTATTGATCAGTTTCGACCTCTTTCTCTCAATTTCTTGCTTTAAACTAATCAACTGTCGGTAGTAGAGCATCCGAATCGATGGTTCTGCCCGGCGGTAATAGCTCCTAATTAATAATGCCCTTCCAGTCCGACCATATACACAGCATCACTTTATTGTGAGTAAAATCTGGTTTAGCCATAGTCTGTGGAGCCTTGCCGATCTTTGAACACGAACTTTTTTTGCACGTTCTTGTCGTATGTGATCCACTTTTCATTACCATTTATTAATCTCTTTAAAAACAGTTCGGTTTCATTACAACTCAATAAAAAGTCGCAACTGAGTACACTGAGTTTATTTCAGAGAGGTCGTTTTTTCAAATAGGTCAAAACTGTTTCAGTTCTTCAGATACATCATAATTACTGATATGCCGATCTTGTTTTACTTTTTCAAAAATGACGTCCATTTTAATCGTAATAGAGCGACCGCGAAAACGTCGCAACCAACTTTGCGCTACTCTTACTGACACTGCACTAGGTCTATAAACGTCGCAAAATTTTTTCGCAGCTTACGTTGCATTTTTTTAACTTTTATTACAAAAGTCACCTTTGACAAATGACAAATGACACAAAAACTAGCCAGTTTTATAGTGTACAGCCAAAGAAATATTTTTCGCACATAGTATGTACAAATTTGTACATACTATGTGCGAAAAAACTTTTCCCCCGAACTAATATTATTAACAAAACTTAATTCCCTTCCTGGTTGTATATTAGACGATCATAAAGTTAAGAAAGTGACAATTTATCTTGTGGAATAGAGTCAAAATCATCCCTCATATCGCAGCTATTTGAAAAATATATTTTGAAACAATAAACAATTTACATATTAAGGGATGTGATTTATCATTAATTTTCATTTGATAATTTTGGCGAATTAGTAACATATCAAATTGTTTTCATCAATAATTTTCTCGAACTTGGTAAACCGTAGCTAATTTGGACTTATCAAAAATGTATATTGTTAAATGTACTTTTTACTCAAGAACAAAAACATACCAAGGACATCGAAAAACATTTGGTGTTGCTACCAAACATGGTGTTACATTCAAATAAAAAGTGTACATACACGTATCTCGAAACCAGTTTAAAATGTCATGTCTGGGAAACGTCGTCACACTACGTCGGATTTCTAGCGTGGTCATATAGTTCATAAATTACGTCGTTTATACTTTACTATTTTTTAAATTCTTTACATACGCTACACAATAAGCAAAATGTAAAATTACATATTCTTAAAAAGCACATGAAGGCACAAAAATGTTTTCAGTATACAGCAAAAATTACTATTCTTTTTTCGCACTAGCTGCGGTCTCGCTTATTTGAAGTTTCATACAAAACCACGTATTTTGGCGTCAATAAAGAACTTTATTACAGACTTTATTTTGTTTGTAACTTTTTTGTCAACAGTTTAAAACTATGACAGGTGCATATTGTTATAGCTCTCAAGTGTCATAGTTTTGTTTTTTGGAGAAACACCAAATCGTAGCAGTAAATAAATGGTGGAGTTGTTATTGCGTCTAAGTGTGGAAAGCCACCCGGTTAGATGAAGTCTAAATCTGTGCAGGACGGCTGACTGACGCTTGATGGGTGTAATCGAAAATCGAGTTAAATGGCTTGCAACTAAACAGACCAATAGTCTATTTAGATAGGGTGCAATTATGGTTTGAGCGTAGTATGTTTTTACCCATCATCATTTTTCGTCTATAATCGTTTATCTCGTACGTTCTAATCGTCTCGAATTCATTATATTTGCTAATAAGTTATATAAAAATTAAATGTCACTAAAATTTTCAGGACTACTTAAAAAACCCTTCTGCTAAAATACATAAGAACTCTCGTCGAAATCAACTAAGTGCACGTTCATAATTCGTATTTCCAGGAACTAATGCTTTGAATTAGTGACTTTATACTTACCGAGAATAAAATGTTCGCATAATATAATAGTAAGAAAATATTTACTTCATTATTATTTCCTTATTATTATTAAATCAACACAACAATACCTGGTTATTGTTTATCAAAATAAGTTTAAAGGGTACTTGTTTTAATTCTTTACAATAATAATAAAAAACGCATTATACTTGTACTAGGATTCCATGTGTCGTGTTTGCCATTATGAAAACAAATAACAAGAACGACTGGATTCGATTATGTTGGTACTGGTGGCTGGTTTATACATCAGACTCAGAGACAAACACCCAAAACTATAATAAATACCTGAAAGCGATGCATATACATACATATGTACATATGGTTACTGTACCGTAGTTTAGAAGGACACCGCCACTATGAAATAATTTTCCGGTAGTCGGGCACAAGCGAAAAATCGCCAAATAATGTAGAATTCCGCTAAATTTTTTACAAACTAACTTAATCTAATCTTTTTTGCCACGTAAAAAGCCTAATCTCCCCTCCCTTCGTCATTTTTTAAAACGAAAATTAAGACGCAGGAAAAAAGAAAAACGTGTTTTGTTTTTGAATTAATTCAGAGAATAGAGCACATAGCCTCAAATGCAAACATGAGGAATGTTTGTTTGAGTAATGGTTGTAAGAAATTTGGCAGAATTCTAATTTATTATTATTTGGCGATTTTTATGAATATGTATGAACCTGTCTTTTGATCTGTCATAATGAACACAATATAATACTTTCAGATTTAATAAATACATTTATTTCATTTTTAATTAATGAACTCGTCAACTGTGCGGGATTTAACAAAACCCACACAGTTGACCAGTTCAATAGTATCGCTGTAGTCGAATAACATCATCATCATTCTATATATATATTACAAATAAAGAGGGATACTACGATTAAAGTCATTTAAACAAAATTATGAAAAATTGTAAATGACAACTGTCTGTTTCAGAAGTTAACTGCTGAATTACAAGCAGATGACAACACCAACCTACTGACAGCCGAGAATCCAGACGAGATTGAAGAGTGAACATTTAGTGGAAAATATTAACATGCTTATTCATATAGCTTGTTATGATACGCCTCAAAGAATGCCTTATGTACATTTTAAAAGCATGTACGGATGGAAACATCATAAAAAAATTAAAAAATGTATTTGAAAACGAACTGTTTAACAAGGAGGGTTATGATATAAAGTATCATCACACACGACAGAATATATGCAATTTACTTATATAAAAACATATCATGTATCATATACAGATATGAATAAGCTTCATTAAACAACAAATATTATTTCCAAAAAAAGTATATAAATATAAACCATCAATTTTTTACTGCAGCCGCATAACTAGGTAAGTTGCATGACAGTAAATTTTTATTCTTTTTACAAATATTCTGGATAAAAATTACCTGGTGACGATACGACCTCTTGTGTTAATCTAATGAAAGCCCTAACTAATCAGTTTGCAACTGGGATGTGCATCAGGCATTCAAAGTGCTCGTCACGATATAGCTGCCAATAAAGTAGATAAATACACTTACAGTCAAGAAGACCCCAAGATATTTTGTGTAACCCAAAAAATTGTAAAATTTCAAAATTTCAGTGCCTATTTTTGTAAATATTGTAATATGTGACTGTAAGGGTTCAAATGGTTTGCTGATTCAAAGACACGATATAACTATGTAAGTATATTTTATAATCTCCTTACACCGTCGGATGAAAAATACGATATTAATAAACATGTCATATCCCAAAATTGCTTAAATGTATTTTTACTACAATAATATGCATTTGTGTGTGTATGTGTGTGTATGTGTGTATGTGAAATAATACTACTTCGTTGATCTTCCGCTATCATGGTAATATAAAACGCGCAATTCTACATTGAATATATATATATATATATATATATATATATATATATATATATATATATATATAATGATGCAATTTCTAAATATGTTGGGATTTTGCATACATTTGCATGTCTGTACTATATACTAATGTTACAATTCTTCTAATTATTCTAAGAAATTGTCGTTTATCATTCTCATAATTTTAAATAAAATTCTTTTTTTCTGAATCAAATTAAAACCAGACAAACGAATTTTTTGGGCAATCTAGTATTAAATATTTGATTAAAAAAGTTCTATATTTGAACTTATTATTAGTCATATTTAATAAATTCATATAACTTACGATGTGGCATAGAAAAAACCTTTTTTCCTGCCGAATGCCAGTTGGGCACGGGGCCTTTACAACTTGGTCAGAAGGAATCGCAAGCAGGAGGTTCGCAAGTGATGGACTGGAGAAACTTCGGCAAGAGCTATTCCGCGGCCTTCAAACCCCATTAAAACCGTAAAAGACGCTTCACAACATCAGGCAAAATACATCCATGGAAATACATAATAACTAAATCCTTTTATAATGCGATTTCATGCTTCATGTCCCTCGTATCACACGTGTTTTCCTTGGTATAACACGGGGATTTCCCAACTCATATATGTGTAATTTGAAATTTATGATTTGACGATTCATAATCAAGTTTGTTAGGTTATCAATGTACTCGTCAGTATTAAGATGACTATGGTATAGCTCTATATATGCGTACATTTTGTGTATGAATTTTTAGGGTAATATAAAACTTAATATTAACCTTGGTTTATATTGTACACGTGTTTGTATAACGTAACATTGTACGTACGTAATACCTGTAACATATTAAACTATACTTTAGTTATGCAACGCATACACTCGCATAGCTGTAAGTTGATTGAATATTAATAATTTGTTTCGCCTTATGCAGACAATGCACATTAAAAAGAAAAAGAAATCAAACAAAGTTGTTATTTTAATTAGTTTTAATATATTTCTCCAAAAAAACATGATTGTGTTTAAACAAGGTTTACATAGCAAAATGAACAAACTTAGCCACTGTGCCCAAGCTATGCGAATTTTCTTAAACAATGTAAATAGGCTTACATATGTTAAACTTAAATATATTTTTCATATTGTCTATATTTTTAAGATGAATAGAAAAAATATGTGCAATGCAACTCGCTAGCTATGAGTTTCGCTAACAATTTATATACTCGCTTCGCAAATTTACACTGAAACATCATATATTTGCATTTTATATATTACTCTAATACTAACAAATAAAGCTTAAAGCAACTCATCACTTATGATGGAACTTAATCGTTTATTTAAAGAAAAAATAAGGACAAAAACTTACCTATAATAACTATACAACACAGATAAATCATGTAACTGTGTATTCAATGTGCTATACAAGTATCAGAATTGTTTTACAAAAAAAATGCTTAAATGAAAGTATAAAGTAATTAAACACAATTTTTTAAATATACCATACAGCTAAATGACGGATCTGACGGTGGTCACTGTGGTAAACGAAAGTTAAAATCTCTAAGAAAATAAATAAAAAACTTAACTTTACGTTACAAAATAAACAACATAATTTACCTTTAACAGTTCACCAGCATCAAAATCGATTTCAAATTATAAAATTGATGCGAATGTAAAGAAAAAATATAGATACATAAGACTAATAACTTACCGCCACATCGCTTCTGCGGCAATTCTTACATTAAGTACTATCAGATCATATTCACTTGTGTATTTAAGTGCTCAGTCAAAGACTTACAAGGTCTGGCTGACATTGCAAATGAGGATAAATCGCTGGGCTACATATGTTATAGTAATAAATAGCTAAAAACAATTTCTTATCATTATCATACGGCTAATACAACGGCACTACGTATTACTTTTTGATATTAGACTTAACACGTTCACGTCGGGGCCGATTTTCATCTTTATCGCTTTGAGGCGGCGCTTGTATTCATGCCGCACTCCATCGCGTCAACGATTGGTCGCAAAGAAATCCTTTGAGACGCCGCAGTTTCTCGAACTTTCTTACTTAACTAAAAATATAATCCTACAATATTTGGTGTTACGAACTGTCTAATAGCACAATCGAATGCGGGCCACTGGTGGTACGTACCGCCCGATGAGACAGTCTAGTGTGGGAGCCACCGGTGGTACGTACCACCCGATGAAACGGTCTAGTGTGGGCCACCGGTGGTACGCGCCGTCCGATGAGACGATTTAGTGTGGGCCACCGGTGATACGCGCCGTCCGATGAGACGGTCAAGTGCGGGGTACCGGTGGTACGCGTCAGCGTGAACGTGTTAAACAATAAGTGTTTGTATAATATGAGATACACACTACTCAATGATATAACTTTGATACCTCAAATTTGGGGAAAAAATCGTTAAACTGTATATCCGTATTTAAAACTACAGTTTTATATACTGTTAAGACTATCAAACGACTGCTTGTCACTCGAACATACAAAGGTTTATCGTACTGTGTAATTTGTGTTGATAGGAAGTAACTTCCAATTAGCTTTTGTGTCAGAAATAGTTCGCATATTTAAGCAGTGTGATTATTTTGATGACAAACTGTGTATGTATATATGTAATAAATAAATTGATTGGCTTACGCACATACCTTTCTCTTTGTGTACATAAGTGCAACTAATATTATATAACCTGGCATATAATTGAGGGAAGAAACAACAAGTTAAATAAATAAACAAGTATTAACTGAAAAACTCCAAGGTTTTAGTTGTGTTACACTATAACGAAACTAAATCAATGAACACATACACTCAAAATTCGGATTTGTATATTTACAATACAACTAAATTCTTATTCATATATTAAATCTATAGCAGGTAATAATTTGTGTAGAAACTAAAATATAATGTGAAAGTTCTATATACACTAAAAATAATTATGATTGTCACAACGTCACCGTCAATAAAAAAAAAACTAAAGTCGCAACAAGAAAGTTACTGCGTACAATACAATAATATTAGCGTGACGTTTTTCAAATCATAGGAATCGAATCGCACCTTCGTAAGAAATGAGATCGAAGGTATAAATAATTTGTGTTTGTGTATTTCACCATAAATTAATAGAGCTTGGAATAAGCATAGCGTAAATAACGATACGACACTAACAGCGTGTAAACACTATACACAATTAACATCAAATATTTTTTACCGCGATATTGACTAACACCGTAAACACACTTAAGATTGTTAGTTATATTACTATCGTAACAATCCAATGTGCATCCCCTATACTATTGTTATAATAATACTTGTAGTAGTATCACTACATAAAGAATTTACAAGAAAACACAAAAAAAAAACTTAAAACTAACCGTTTACAAACTAATTATGAAAATATATGGAAATAACTTTAAGGCGCTATAAGTAAACAAACTTAAGTTAACAATAAAGATTATACTTGTCATAATCTTAGTTGATTTTTTTTGAAAAAAAAATAGTACTTAAAAATTACGTTACAAGGCATAAAGTATTTAAGAAAAAATATATATCCACATTGATTTATGTATTATTTTACGAAAGAATCAACAGATCATAAAAGTTTCCCTCCTTCCTTAATTTATAGTTGGAATTAATGTAACTAAGTTACTGTTGAGGTGTGTTTGGCCTTATTATTCTGGCAACTACATGACGACCATCGACAAACTTTAACTGTTGTCCCTCTAGTAGAACACTACGAACGCCGCTAGAAGTCGGCACTGTTGATGATGGAACCACCTGAAAAATCACAAACAGCTGATAAATAATTATGTCGGTGCATAAAATCTATTTCATGCAATAATAACGAAAAAACGACGCTCACATTGAAACTAAATACATTAACACCACCAAACCATGTATAAAAATATTGAACAGTGTAATAACATATTATTAATATTTAATGTTTATAGTAATAATATAACTGTATATAATAATATTTTTTTAAGAATTACTTTATTAAGAAATTAACTGTTACATAATTTAAACAAAGATTGAAATCAAGATGGAAAACACTACACAAATGTTTATAAATATCTTCAAATATGGTTATTAATGCTTTGCAATGTGCTTTTATGAGTCCTTAATGTAATCAATTTCAGATGTATCATTGTATAAACCTGATATAATTGTTATTATTTCTTCGATGACTTTTTTGATCAAAAAGGCCTATTTCTCAATAACAATTCTCAAATCTATTTGAATAAATATATTTTATATACGGGTACTTTACAGTTCATAAATATATATATATATATATATATATATATATATATATATATATATATGGAATTACAAAATAATATCAAAAAGCAAGGTTAACCGTAAGATTTGCCGTGTTTAACCGAAATTGCTTTTGTCTTGAGTGCTTTTTTTAGTATTATACCATTTATTTGCTAATCGGATATTATATTTTTATTATTATAAAATATACTATGTGACGAAGAAAAATATTGCTATAGTCAATAGTATTTAAAAATACAATTGCAATGCAAAATTTTCATTAATGCAAGCGGATTAAGCAAGTAAAGTATGCAAATGGAACAACGCATTTCAATCTTCAATGAACTGTACAAAGATGATATTGTTAATTTACAAAAAAAGTTGTCAGTTAAATTTTCACTTTCAATTAAAAAGATAGGTAGCGAAAAACTATCTAGTTTTGATTATAAAAATTAAAAATGATAAAAAAAAATAATAATGCAACTTTCACGAACATCAATTTCAAGCACAAACAAAGCGAAAGTGAAAGATTTTCCATTCACAACCAATGTTAAGATAATTTGACTTTTCATGCACAACTGAAGTGTATATTTCATACAGAATCAAAATTAAAATAATTGTGTTAAAAAATAAACACTAAGTTAATGATTTCATGCATGAAAGTTGGAGTGAATAAGTTTCCATGCACAGTAAAAATTAAAGATTCAAGCAAAAGTAAAATAAATTACTTTTCATGCAAAAGCAAACTTTCTATACTTTCAACGGCTCAATTGACTCAGTGGTGGAGCTGTCGCTTCTAGAGTCAACGGTAGTGGGTTCGACTTGCAAGCGATAAATATATGTGGCCTAAAAGTATTAATCCGGAGTTTGGATACCCGCCAATCTGCCTGGGACAAGCGTGAGCAGTCGATATGAGACAAATCGACTGCTCACGCCTCAGCAGTAGGACATATTTATATCGATATTACTCACTTTCGTTACAAAAGATCAAGCGCAAAAATTAGAAAATACCACAATTTCACAAAACAAACAATAATGAAACAATAATGTTCTTTATATTTCTCCATCAAGAATGCTTCCGCCAATTACCATATAAAAGTTGGTTACTTCATGAATTACAATAAGTTTACTAATAACATTAAATATATTAATAAGGTATACTAATAATATTATAGTTAATGGTTCATTACATGCAATGCAGCTTTTATAAGTCACCTGTATTATCTTTGCTCTTTGCGGAAGTCTAATGTGACGAATTGGATTCACCTATAACGCAATCACAATTGAATAAGCATATTGCAATCAATTCAATTCAATTCTTTGTTTATGGCAACTATCAGTGATTCTGCCAGTGTCTAGTGTTATAATGCTATAAATTTATAAATCAACAATTAACATAATAATAAATATTAAGTACACTCTTATTAATTTTTTCTACATTATTCGTCATGAACATGAAAGAAATAAAAGTAAAAAACCACTCAAAAATTGACATAACTTTTGTACCAAACAATTGTTACAAATTTTACGGGCTGGTTACGTAGTCATATATAGGGGCTCGTAAAATTATTAACAGACAAAAGGGAAAATGGTTAAAATATATTGTAAATAAAGACTATAGAGTTGTATTACCAGTAAATAAAATTACTGGTATGTATTTTTGTTGATATATTTTTAAATTATCATCTAATTGCTGAAATTTGATATTTAAAACTTAAGAACATATCATGTGTAAGTTATTGCTATTAACTAAACATAATACACATCTTAAAGACGTGCTGATATTTTATATAAAACTATAATAATTTGGGAAAAAATATGTACAGATATGATTATCCATCAGCATCAATTTTCGAAAGTGTTGGACAAAATTAAAAAATTTATTAAGTATACAAATATAATGCTATAACTTCAAGCAAGCACTATTATTAATTATGAATGAAGTAGATGCATAGCGTTATAAGCCTGGATATATATATATACATGTATATATGTATATATTTATATATGTGTGTATAAATATATATATATATATATATATATATATATATATATATATATATATATATATATATATATATGCAATTTATATTATATATTACGTATGTTTAGCGCTAAAATCGCATATAATCACTGTTAATTTAAATTGATATTACCTGCTGCAATTTTATAACAGGAGTCGTCGCAGTGGTCGTTGTAACAGCTGGTGGAACTGTAAACGTGTTACACGTATTAAAAGACCGCCTCTCCCTTCACAAGTACAGCTTTTATGCAAAAATATTGCACAAAAGCATCTCTTATGTATATATATATATATATATATATATATATATGTATATATATATATATATATATATATATATGTATGTATACATACATATATATATATATATATATATATATATATATATATATATATATATATGTATTATTAAAGTACCATAAAAATACTCGTAGCCTTACTTTCACACGGATTTCTGTTTACATTGACTAAAACACTGATTCTAAGATTTAAGTGTTAAAAAAAAATTAAAAAGAACTTTTTTTACATTTTCGTTGACATATAAAATCTCTTCATGACAAAGAAAATGGTATAATGTGCATGTTATTTGTTAAACTATTCAATTACTATAAGAGATGTTGTATTTTACAAACGTTTTTACTTACCAATGTTACTTACAACTACAGTTTGTGTTGTAGAAGCAACTCCACTTGAGGTTGCACCCGAAATACTGGTGCTTCCTCGCTGTAATTTAGTAGTAAAGCGTAGTTAATAAAAAAATATTATAATAATTAATATAGAAGGATAAAAAAAATTATAGTGGAGAATTATTTCTAATTACCATAATTTGTCTCATTTAGTTCCTCCATATAGTTGACAAAGCGATGGATAGTGAAAACAAATAATACACTCCAGGTGCGGGCTAGACCATCATTCCTCAAGTATGAGGGAGCGACTACAGAGAGTACCACATTAAAAAAAATCAAACGTAAGTGGTTCCATTTCAGCTGAGATTTTGTACTTTAAGGGGAAGCACGCTTGATTTTTGATTCGGCTTAATTCTATAACGATGCGGAGGTATATCTCATCTCTCAGCATTTTTTCCCGCTTATACCATAAGGAGTGCTCCGAGAAATTGTTTGAGGTAGCTCCTGCTGTCGAAGTCCTCAACCGCACAACTCACCGAAAAGAAAAGTTTCATCCCCACCATCTGTATGAGTGGCGATCCGGTACGGAGCGCTAACCCCGAAACTTCTTTCCACGAACCACCATCCTGTGGCACCAGCTACTTTCAGAGGTGTTTCCAAACCAATATGGTATTGGCACGTTCAAAAAACAAGCCTACACATAAAAAAATACTCAAACCATCCAAGGTATTTCCAAACGGATACAACATTGGCACCTTCAAAAAACAAGCCTGCACATACGTTAAAGGCCGGCAACGTTTTCATGAACCCTGCGGTGTCGCGGATGTCTATGGGAGGCGTTGATTGCTTTCCTTCTTGCTCGTTTGCCATCTTATCTCATAAAAATGCATCAATTTTAATAATTAATTATGAATCAATGTATTTATGGGTATACCTGCAAAATAAGGTTCTGCATCGTCTTAGAGGTTAGTAACAGTGGCCTGGAGACCCGTGGAATGTTTACAGCAGCCCGTGGACGAACGGCGCCAATTTCGCCCACGGGTGCGACTTGTGGTGTGCGCGCTCTAGCCACCATATTCTCTAGTGATATTGGTTGACCCTGTAACTCATTAATAATAATATTATAATATTAATAATAAAATTTTACTCATATGAATCACTATGTGGACGGTCAGAATTTGCATATCGCGGATCTTAGCCAAGTAAAAATTCTGAATGTCCATATGATAATAGATTTCCGCAAAGTAACGCCTGACTTTATTAATCATCATATAAATCACCACAAAATAGTACTAATTAGTCAGTTGCCTTAGAATTATTTGGGCAGCAGTGCTCAAGAACCGAGATCATCCCTCAATACATTAACCCACTTCGCAAGGCGGACAGTATAATACTTGATTATAGAAGGTGCGAAATCAATGAGTAATCTTCCTTAAACACCCAACCTTAGAGGAATTTACTTTATGAACCCTTAAAATACAGTGACTGCGATTGAAAAAAGAATGCAAGAAATCTGTAAAGAAAAATGGGCTCTTTGCTTTAATCAGTGATTTCATCGCATGCGACTTATTCGGAAATCGGAAGTCAAACTGGAAAACTATATGTATACGACAAAGGCCAACAACATCTTTCAAACTTGCAACATTACAATTACGATGACTTGGTATCCCGACTATATAGAAGAGAAGATTGGCACGTTTTTTAAGTGACTTATGCGTTTAATGTATTTGATTAATGTAAAACTTATTTGTTTATGAAACAGAAAAATAAATATATGTACATATATCTACGCAAAAAAAGCGAAAACGTAGTAAACCGCAAATTGAAAACATCCTAAAAAGTTTTTTAGATTTCTGCAAAAAATGTATCTGATCACTTAAAAAACCGTCAGTTTTAACACTACAAAATTTTCTATTGATCGTAGACTCAGACCATTTGACGCAGTATTTTTTCTGATCCCAATATGCAAAATAAAAATTTTGACATGTGTCATTTACAGCGTTTTCACTTTTTTGGATTGATATATACAGATCAAGTAGGAGTCATGAAAATTCGTGATTTATTTTAGATAAAATTAAAAAATACATACCTGCACATTCGTTAATAACTTCGAAACAATCTGATTTGCAGGTTTATCGCTAGGTGTTTGAGGTCTTACCACTTGACTGATGGAATTTAAGTTCTGCTGATGAGCCAGCTGCAATATTTGCCCACTGGCCAGCTGTATTGGTTGCCCACCAGTTATCTGGGTTGTTTGTCGATTACGCAATTGTAAAGTTTGGCCATTAGGTAATTTAATTGACTGAGCTGTCCACTGTACAGTTTGTCTGCCTATTTGTATAGTCGGTGATGACACTGGCACATTTTGTCTACTGCCCAAGAGTGTATTTTGTCCGCTGCCCAAGAGTGTATTTTGTCCACTGCCCAACAGTGTATTTTGTCCACTGCCCAACAGTGTGTTTTTTTCACTGGTTAATTGCACATATTGATCATTAGCTGATTGTGCATTCTGCTCGTTCGTTGCTTGCACATTTGATCCATATGTCAGTTGAACATTTTGCACACTACCCAACTGTATACTTTTCCTGGTAGTCAATTGCACATTCTGCTCATTGTTTAATCGAGTATTTTTTACGCTTGCTAGTTGTCCATTTGATCCACGTGTCAGTTGAACAATTGGTCCGCTGGCCAACTTTAGATTATTTCCACTACTTAATTGCATGGTTTTTTCGTTAATTATTTGCGCATTTGGTTCACTTGCTGGTTGAATATTTGGGGTGCGCACCAGTTGAACATTTTGTCCACTGCACAACTGTATATTTTTTCTACTGGTTAATTGCATTTTTTGCTCCTGAACAAGCTGTACACTCTGTTCGCTCGCTAGTTGTCCATTTGGCCCACGTGTTAATTGAACAATTTGTCTACTGCCCATCTGTATATTTGTCCCACATGTTAATTGCATATTCTGCTCTTTAAATAACTGTACCTTTTGTTCGTTCACTAGTTGACTGTTTGATGCGCGTGTCAATTGAACATTTTGTCCACTGCACAACTGTATATTTTTTCCCAATTGAACACTATGTCCACCCTGCGCTTGAATATTCTGTCTGGTTGCCATTTGAATGTTTTGTGCGCTTGCCAATTGAATGTTTTGTGTCCTCGCCATTTGAACATTTTTTACGCCGGCCGCTTGAACATTTTGCTCGTTCATTTGAGCCGTTTGAACATTGCCTCCGGCCAATGGGATTGTATTCGACGGGTAAAAAGTTTGCGATTGTAACGTGTTTTGATTTAAAACTTGAACAACCTTTTGAGTCGATAACTTGAGGGTTTGTCGGGACATTTGAACAGTCTGACTGCCTATTTGTAGAGTTTGACCGGGCGTTTTTACAGATGATACAGGAATGTGAATCGGTTTGTTGGCTCTTTGCGGAGGCTTCATAGTTATGGTGGGGCGTGGAGGCACCGCGGGGCTGGCGAATCTTACTTGTTCGGTAGGTAATGCTCTCACTGCTTGTATTTTAGGTGGTACTATTTGTACAGTTTGTCCGTTCGACAAACGAACGGTGTGCGTTTGTAATTGCAATTGCACGGCGGGTTTTTGCGTTACATGAACGCTCTCACTCGGAGTCAAAAAGAACATTTGATTTGCGGGTGTTGATCTACCGCCGGTCACTTGTTCCGATCGAGACGCTACGGAACAAGCTACAGCCGTTGATACGCTGCTCACTACACTTGTCATGTTCGCTGCACTCTAAAGATCAATATAATTCATGTTATCATATATTATAGTCGATACATATATACATATATATAAATTATCACATGATCAACAGTACCTACATACAGATGGAAATGGGCGAGGGCATACATACATATCGTCACGCCTGTTTCCCTTAGGGGTAGGCAGGGACCACAGATCTTCATCTGCTACGATCGCGGCATGCTTTCCTTGTTTTTCATATTCTCATGACTCATTACTCTCCTCATGCAATCCCGCCGGTTAAATGTACTCTTGACCTGGCTTTTCTTAAAAACTTCGGCAATTTGGTCAAGGTATGTTTGCCGAATCAAGGTATGTTTTACAAATTTTAAAAAACCTAATTTGTTAAAAATATTACGGCGACGTGCTTCGCAACCCGTCACGTTCTGATTCCCACGAGGGCGAGAAGCAACTAACGAAGAGCCGTTTCACTACGATGAATGCTCTCACATTTGAAGGATGGATGAAAAGATGAGTGTGAAAAAAGCAAGGAAGGTGTGCCGGGGTTGTAGCGAATGGAGATCTGTGGTCTAAGCCTACCCCTACGGGAAACAGGCATGATGATATCTATGTATGTACCTTCTTTTACTCGACATCGCTGTCTTATATCTTCATTTCTTATTATATCATTCAATGTTACCCCACTCTTACTTTTTAATGCTCTCATTTCCACCGCATTCAATCTGCTTTCATGACTCTTCTGCCAAACCCAACTTTCACTACCGTACATCAGAGTCGCAACAAGCAATCCCCGATGAACTACCAGTTAGGCCGTTTTAGACACATTCTGACTTTTCATAAAGGAGTGCAGGACTCCATTAACCTGAATACCAAGTTTCACTCGCCTTTCAATGTCACCTTCACATTTTCCATCTCTTGTAAACAATGACCTCAAATATACAAACTCATTCACTTGCTCAACTTTTTCTCCTGCAATCAGCACCTCACACTGCGTCGTAGTGTCCTCCCTTTCAAAAACCATCACTTTCGTCTTGCTAACATTCATCTTCATTCCTTTCCTTTCTAAAGCTCCATGTATTACATTCATTATCTCCTGCAACTCTATTTCCGAAGAAGCTAACAATACCTGGTCGTCGGCATACAAGAGACATTTATCCATTAATTCTTAAGCTACACTAACTCTCTTTCAGGTCTGTCAATTCATGAATAGGTTGAATAGCCACGGTGAAGCTTCACATTTCTGTTTAACACCTTCATAGACATTAAACCAGTCTATGTAAGCCCTGTTTATTCTGATACACGCACTTGACTTCTCGTAGAGAGATTTCAGCGCATAAATCAGTTTTCTATTCACCCGAAACGTTGATAATGCTGACCACATTTCATTCGTTATTATTCTAATGTAGGCCTTTTCCAAGTCTATGAAGGCGCAGTATACCTTCTGGTTTTTCGACAGAAATTTCTCAGCTATGCACCTTAAGGGAAAGACCTGATCCGTAAAGCTCATTCCCTTTCTAAACCCTGCTTGCACATTGCATATCTTGTTTACCGAATCTTCCATAACACGTACGCACATAAAATATACGTGACAATACTAATTCTACAGAAACTGTCATAACTTGTTGGAACATGTTTGATTAATAAGTAACATAGCTTTATACTTTTTTAAACGTAGAGATACTTTTTCTAGAATTTTGTTATTGCCTGGTATCTGGTATCGAAAACTACCCGTGGGTGCTGTAGTTTTATGCTGGTGTACTATTAGTATAGGGCGTGTATCTCTATTATGATGAGATGAGAGAAATTTGAATTTATATAACAATTATAAATATCAATTTAATTTAAAACAGTTTAAATACCTGAGCAACTGTTGTTACTGAGACAATATTTGTCACTGGAATACTTTTCATCGTCATCGGTATACCTGTGGGAATAAAAACTATTTATTTCATATTCTTTACAAATAGATTTAAAAAATAAAATGTATAACCTAACATAAGTATTACTGTGATGTGATGATGTTATTAAAGGGCGATTTAACCTGTATTTTTGTTTGACAAAAATTGATACTATTTAATTTGTGAAATATATTTTTGTGTTAATGTTTAAAATATATCTCCGGTTTTTTATACATAAATAGATATAACGGATACATTTTCGAATTGTACAGCACTAATGTAAGCAGAATAAAAATCAAATTCCACTATTTACTTACTATGAGGCATTAAAGCTAGCGGTGATATAAGTGACTTCGCCGAAGAAGTGGCCGGACTAATAACACGAACTACTCCTCTTCGAACACCCGCCGGCTGCAAGATTTAAGGTTTACAGTTTTAATTGCAATTTTAGTGAAATATAAAATACATTCGTAAACTTCAAGAAGTTTGGAATAATTTAAGGCCAAGTGGAAGAAGCAAAACGAAAAAAGTTAAGTGGTGTTAATTAGATATCTATCTTCGTTTGACGATAATACTATAAAAGTAACAGTGATGTTATACTGTTTAGTAAAATAATTTCACTCATCAGTTTTTTTTAGCACCCTACATTAATAGTAACTATTTTTAGAAGATCTCTGAGTGTCCTGTTTTGATTATTTCGAATATATTGTACTATATATTAATGGATTAATTGTATCCTTTTTCAATGTTTCAATGCTGATGGAGATTTAACAAAATATAATTAATTTAACACACAAATTCAAAAATTATAATTTTGGATTTATTCCAAGAATTTAAAGTGCACAGTCATTGTATAAAGTCATTGTATGTGCAGAGTCATTGTATAGCAAAAATAATTCATTTTATCACATTAAATCATCATTAATAATATAGTCATAATAGTACACTGCATACACTTTTGGACATTGGCTTTCCTTAAAATTGAAGGATATTGCCGTAACCATCTCGCTCAGCTGGCGTATTGAGGATTGCAGAATGGTTTTCTACAACCTCCAATACGGTGGGGAAATTTTATTAATCATCTTCATGCAGTAAAATACTAAACTACGTTTACCGCTTTTAACAAATGATTTTGGTATGACTAATAATTGTAATGTTGATACATATATACATATATACATATATACCTGAGGCGATAGTGCGCAGACGGTGATCGTAGGCGCCGAAGAAGTGGACAGAGGGGGTCTGATTAAAAGAGACCTTGTCACTTGAGGCCACTGTAAAGTCATTTTATTAATAAGGAAATAAACTTTAATCAAAACCAAAAACCGTGCATCAGAATTTATATATGAGTATTTTTTATTTTATTTTCATTTATTTACAAAATCCACAGCACTTAGATAACATTATAAAAAACTATTTACACATCATACTGTCTATAAAGAATTTGCATTATATATATTATTATTAGATATAATGAAAAAAAAAAACTTAAATATTAATATTTTTAGTATGTCATTAGCTTTGATGACTAGAAATTTCTTTTTTAGATTTTCTTAACACTTGAATCCTAGAATCGGTGTTTTAACTTGTATATAAGCATCTACGTCGCCAGAACAGTGGGACCTAGTATTATCACCTATGTAAATGGCATCTTCACCAATTACAGTGTGGGTTGTGCATATTGACAAAGGATTTATTTGAACTTTGCGCATTAAGAGGTCCATTTTCAACTTTGGACAGTGAAGTTTTTAACCGCTGTGAGATGTAACATTGGCTACACTCCTTCTTCTTATTGCTTTTTCTGCCATTACAATAGACACAAAGATATCTGTTTTAAGTCACAATAAGACAGGATGATGCGAAAAACATAAATTATTCTACTAAAAATAACAAGTTAATTTTAGTTACCTGATAACCTTCTAACAATAACGCCGCGAAAAGTAAGTAAAAAGTCACAGACCAAAAAGTGACTATTTTTTTTAAAATATGTTTCGAATTTGGAATTAACTGTTGTTCATACCCAAACTCTTTATTAAGTGTCAGTAACATGGTTTGGCTATTAAAACCTCTTTAGAAGTAAATTATTACCAATAATGTAGAAAAATCCAAACCACCCGTTTTTTTTTTGCATTATTGCAAGTGTATATTATTATATTTATATATCTAAATACCTTAGTTTGTTCTTGATGCACCGCCTTAGATGAAGACGGAGTCAACGACAAGACTGTGGCTGCCCGACTCGGTACACACGCTGAAGTCTATATATGACAAAAGTATTCATAGTTAACAGTATAGAAATACGTTTATACGCACGGAGGTTAAGCTCTATTGGGGGCGAGATATATTTATAACACATTTACAAAATGGTTAAAAAAAATGATCAAATTTAACTTATTCTATTAAATTATTTAGGAAAAACAAATGGGTCAAATCACTGCACTGCGAATAAATTAGTAAAAGTGGTCAACTTGAAAGGTTTATTCATCTACTATTCAAATTCTCACGTAATATATTTGTATAAATATTTCATAAATGATATTATTAAATATTTTATTTCTGCTTTTTAATAGTAGATTGAAGGATGTGTAATGAGTCAATTTGACTCATATCCTTTATAATGTGGATATTAGAACATATGGATTATTATATGTAAGAAGTGGCGAGGAAAATATATTTTATTTATAATTCTATTAAAAACCAACATATTTTTTAAAAATATATTTAAATTGGTCTATTTATATATGGCAATAAAATCGTAAATGAGACAAATTGACTTGTTCGGGCAATGTTGTTCTAAACATTAAAAATAACTTACTATGGTATGAGTAGTCTCAATCTTCTGAATAGACTGCTGCTTAACCAATGGCGATCTACAAGGCGCAACAACAATAGTTGGCAAGAGTTTTTTTGTTTCCTCATTCGCTTGATTCAACGAAATTGAATTTTTCATTATATCTCCAACGGTAGATTTGACTAGTGATTGTTTTAGTGATGGCTTCGCCGGTGTCGTTTTTGGTGTTTCAAGAATATTTTTCGTATTATTTGTATTATTTTGCTTCTGGTTGTCATTCACATTAGAATATTCAATTATTTGTTTGGATTTATTTGTATTGGAACGGGATTTTTTTCTATTTGACTGTTTAACATTTTCCTGTTTTATCTGAGGAGTGTGCTTCGCATTGGCGTATCTATATTTTGGTATTGTCGAGACTATGTTCTCTTTAGGCTTGTTGACGGTAGTTTGTTTAAACTTTTGCGCTTGTGACGCTTGTGTTGCTTGCATAAGCAACTGCGCTGAAGATAGGTGAGATGTTGGTGATGCGTCAACATTGTCAACATCAACATCGCTGTTTGAACCATCCACTTCGTCCGTTATCGCACCCATATCATTGAACTAAAAAATGGCAAACACTGATTAACTATTTTATATTAATTAAATAAAGCAAAGACGAAGAGACAATGCAACCTTGCTATGATCCGCGAAAATCACATTCCCTAAAAGGATATTCTTTTTTTAATCTCCCAGCTACGAAGAATTTATATTTTTCCGAATTAGTAAGTGCATAATAAAATTTCCTCCTAGACTCATTCTATAGATATATAGATAGATGGATCATCGATACGTCGAGGTGTTGAGATGTCTACAAAACACCGCTACGATGTCCGTTGGAAGTACAGAGCAATCAGACAAAGCAAATTCAGTTGCATCGTAAAGTGAGACAGGGGGATGCTATATCCCCTAAAATTTTCACTCATGCGCTGGAATCTGGTTCTGTAAACGGTGAGTGCAGCAGTGCGTTTTGCCGATTATTATATCGTTTTCTTGGCAGAATCGCTGTTCATCATTGTTTAATTATTGTATGCAATGGACAAAACTAATTTTATATGTATTGAGGCGCCATCTAGTGGTACATTATGTAAGGATAATGTTAGTTTATATAAAATAATTATAATAATTGTAGTAGGTGTAAAATAAATAATTTAGAATTATCTTTAAATTCATATAAATACGTAATTTGAATATTGAGCTGTACATATTATAAGAAATGTTTTGCAGTAATTTCATTTGTTTGTTAAAAAAGATATTGTCGCTATGCTGAAGCAAATATATTTTTAAGTGCTTTGTTTCCTGTATATTGTTTTAGTTTGCCATTCCGATACTGTGCATAAAAGCCGAAATTCAGTCGGGGGGGGGGGGGGGGATTCATTCGTTCGAACCGCCGTCTACGCCGAAATACATGATTAAAACTTTTACTAACACAATTGTTAGATATATAAAGTAAAATCGCGATACGAACCTTTCGCGGGGATGAGTGCGCCAACGCCTTGGCAACAAATATCCTTGCGTAGTCCTCACTTTGTCCACCACCAGTCCAATCTTCTTCACCCCTGTACAAAATATCGTAATATAGTATTTATAAACAAATATATTTAGAAACTAGCTGTCAACAAACGTTGTCCTGTCTTAGCTATGAATAATCAATTCGAACCTTAATTAATTAAAAAAAAGTTAATATATCTCAAACGCACGAAGTCCATAGGGAACTGTTAAATGCACAAAGTTTTCCATAGTTATTATATTTTCTAAAAATTTTCAAGTTTCTGAGCAATTCTCAAATATTTTTCCCATAAAAACCTTTTACAAAGTATAAGGAAACATTAGGAAATTTATAAAGAAAAAAAATAAAATGAAATCGGCAAAGTCGTTCTGAAGTTATGGCGTGACCAAGGGAAGTAAGTATTTTGTTTCTAAACTGTAAACGCTAAAAGAATATTCTTTTTTCAGTCGCACTAATCTCCTGATCGGATGTTTGAGTCATCCTGTCATGCTTGATCATTGTTGTTTTTTACGAGGGCCACAAGAGCAGTAAATTAAAGCGAAACTACAATACTCCGTTGTATAGGCCTTTTAGCTTGACTTTTAATATAATCAAGTAAATAGGTTACAACTTTATTATATTTACTTTAACAAGTACTACTATGTATGATTAACAGCGTCAGGCGTTACTTTGCGGAAATCCATTACTAAGTGGACAATCAGAATTTTCACTGGGTTAATCTCCGCGACAAGGAAACATTGCTGCTGGTGATAGTGGTTGGGAGGTGGAAAGTTGCTGACGGTCGTTTTTCACTAAGATTTAGTTTAAGTTCCCTGGAAATCTACTTCCTTCAGTAAAAAACACAATTTTTTATTTTTTCTACTTTGCCTGTCGTGTACCTTAGCCAAGTAAAAATTCTGAATATTCACATAGTACTACGTATACATAATTGTTCCCCTTACTTATGTCTATCAAGGTAAGTCCACAAAGCAGTTCTAGGATCGTATTTCACGTAAGGATCTCGTTTCGCCGCCAACAGCTTGTCCAGACCAGTTGAAACTGCATTAATCAGCCCTTGCTCCGAACAATTGTTCTTTATCCATTGTGACATTCTATAAATGAAACATGAAAGTTTAAATTTATATTACATTCGAATAAACGAATTTTCAGGCCCTTCACACAATTCCTCATCAACTGAACTGAACGAGGGATTCCCAAAGTATTTTGGGCAAGAGACCCCTTTTTCCTAAATTAACTGATACTTTAGACCCCCATAGCCAAATTACTTTATATTAATAAATCCTATCTCTATTTTTTTCCTATTGATACAAAATACCAATTTAAAAACTTTGCGATTGGTGGCGATTTTCGACCCCAAGGGGTCGATATCGACCACTTTAGGAATCCTTGAACTAAACAGAACATAAGTATAAATAACTGTTACATTTAAACAAGCTTATATTTACCCCGTGATTTTAATTTGCATAATTCTCAGTAATACTTAACAATATCAACCAATGTAAGCAGGATATACGGGGATGCTCTATTTAAAAATTAATATAAAATTAAAGAGCTCAATGACTCAAAAAAATATAACTGCAATATGCTACTGTTGCAGTTCATTGCCATGTGTCCCAGTAACACAGAGTGTCCACATGTTTAATATAGTAAATACATCTAGATAACTTTGGAATCTAGAGTCAAACTATCATATGCTATTGCTTTAAAGACTATCACAATAAATGCAATTTTTTTACGTTTTATACTAGACCCAATTTAAGTCCACAATTTCTGAATGTGAATCAATCAGTAATAAAAATTTCTGTAATAATATATTTTAATTTTGTCTGAGCAGGAATACGTTTCGTCATTTCTTAGTATTAATTTCACCATAAGGTAATCTTAGGTTTCTTCTTTATGTACCATTACCGTTTGTCCGTATATAGCCCGATTTTCAATCATGCGAATCAATATTTCTGTGCTATTCACCTTTACCTTCAATTAGTCTTTTATATTTTTTATCCAATTCGTCTTCTGCCACGGTTACTTCTACATTCAATTCGCCCCCAATAATGACTTTTAATAAATTGTATTTTTCGTTTTGATAAATAAGTCCAATTTTTTTATGGGATAGAAAGGCAAACGAGTAGGCGTATCACCCGATGGAAAGCAAGCAACGCTGCCCATAAACATCCGCAGTGCCATAGACATTGCAGAAGTGTTGCTGGTCTTTAAGGAAAGTGTGTTCGTATCGCTTCGGAAAGATCGCTAGAGGTAACTAGTTTCACACAATGCTGGGTGGAAAATATGCTGATTTGCTCTTTTTGATTCTTTGCTATTTCTAAATTTTTTTTCATTAATTCCAAAACTGTTTCATATGTATTTCCATCTGTCCATTTACATTTAAACTATCTTAGGCTTTTATCATGTAATAAAGTGTCGTAGGTTACGGAGAGTACGGATGTACCTTAGCAATGTAATGATATCTTGTTTTGTGCCCTCGCCGTTTGGTAGTCGTGCAATAGCATCACGCAGTAAGGAGGCGAATGTAGCAATACGAGGTCTTTGGGACAACAGCAAAGAGCCTCCTGCATTTCTACCGGCTGCTTGCCGACAAGGGCCAACAACAGACCGATACCTGTGAAAATTGAAATACTGCATGTACATCTCACATTCACATTATTTGTTATACGTATGTCATGTATGAACGTACGTGACATACGTACAACAAATACGTATGTACGTATACACATATGTCGACGTATTAGAATTAATAGTTTGAATCGAATATGTTAATGCTTATAGCTTATTGGTTTTAACAGCTTTATCGAATGCTGAGCACGCGGGCTTAGAGCCCACGGGCAAGAAAAATATATTTGGGAATCTGCGCAAACCGCAGATTCTATCGACTCGACGCCATGACAGAGGTACACATATGTGCGTGTGTGTATTAGTATTGTCTCATCTTATTAAAAATGGCTGCAAGTACAGTAAAAGTCAATGTTTATTAATGTTGTGGTAAAAAGATATTTTTGACACCATCGACACTCGTGGGAAATGAGCTTAGGATTAATATATATGAAAAACAAATGCATACCCGTGTTGAACGTATGTGAAGGGTTTACTAGCAGAAGAAAATCTTTCGCGCTCTTGCGCTTGAAACTCTTCAATTTCTTCAGCTGTAGGTGAGCGCACGACCCATGCTGTCTGATACCTAGTTAAATTAATTGTCTTATATCAAATATTCTCGCTCTTTGCTGATATTTGAAGTTAAAATATAATATTAAAATGAAATATAAAATCGTTAGTCATTTTTAGTTAAAATGTCATGCTTTTTTTTATCAAGGGATTGTTTTTTTTTTGAACAATAACTTCTTAAAACACTTTTCATACATACATACATATCGTCACACCTGTTTCCCGTAGATGTAGGCAGTGACCACCGATTGCCATCTGCTACGATCTCTGGATACCTTCCTTGCTTCCTCTACACTCATCACTCTCATGCAAGCCCGCCTGTTAAGGGTGCTCTTGACTTCCTAAAAACTTGGGCAATTTTGATCAAGGTATGTTTTCCTTGGTCTTCCGCTACCAACCCATCTATATCATCTACAGCAATGTAGCTAATGTTCCTTTTACCAGTCGTCTTTCATCCATCCTCTTTATGAGGGCCAAACCATCTAAGTATCCCATTTCTCTATTCTTTATAACTTTGATTATTAAAATAATATAAATTAAAGATTTGATTATTAATTATAATCGTACCAATTCACATGTATAATTACATATTATGCAATAATTGTGTAATACCATTATTGTTATAAAATTTAGAGTGATAAGAGAAAAGTGCACACCTCGAAGGCGGCACGTCGCTTGTGGATTGCGTAGGAGAAACAGATCTCAACCACCGTTCACAAAGTCGACCTAATATAGTGTCACAGTCTCGTCCTGCACCGATCCACTGATACATCTGCAGAACAAAGTAAAGTTATAACTATCAATGTATAATTTTAAATGGGTTCCGACCGCCAATTGCTCCTTAATTCATTCACATCGGGCTATTTTTGCTCAAACTTGCCTATAAACCGGGGTATTTTTATGAAATCCAAATATTTCGACGTGTGAATTGAAACTGTGTTATTATTCTGTTGTTATGATTCAATGAAAAGTGAACGCCCACGTAAGAAATAGTAGAGCCACACTGCAAGCGAATACTTTATCAAGAATAGTATATCATTTATTTGTCTGTAGCATGAATTGGCCGGCATGCCCGGGGTAGTACCACACTCCCGCAGAAAACCGGCGTCTGAGTGGTAGCTTAGCTATTACGCTTCGTCCGGTGAGCAACTAAATTCTGGAGGCGGATTTAATTTCAGTATCACAACAAAAATCAGTACATTAAAGTATGAGTAAGTAAGGACTGACAAGTATTTATTCTAATAATATATGAGTCCATATGCTGTATTGTTTATTATTTCATGTTTGTATTATAACAAATACAAAATATGGCGTAATTGTTAGATAATTCAAATTGCAACACTACATTCTCTGATTGGTCTGAATCCCTCTTTATTCAATGGAATTATTATTTTTTTTTTATATACGATTGGAGAAGTATTCAGATGCAATTATCTTTACACTGAAATACCTTACCACCTTTTTGTGACATTAAAGACAAATACAAATAACATCTAAGGACCTTTCACTTTTTTTCATTGTGTAGTATTAGTAATAGAATTAAATGCAACTAACGCGTGATTCCGGTAAGTACTGTAAATAGGGCACGAAGTCATCAGGATGTGGACCTCTTTCACCGGCAAGGAAATCGAGTGCTGAATTCAATTCAGCACACCAGTCAGGTGACACTAGAAGATTTATAATATGTTTACATTATATTACAGATAAATAACAATAAATTATTAAAAATACATAAATAACATGAATATATCTATGTTATGCACGCCAGATGTACAAGTGTGAAAAGCGGATTTCACCGATGCAGTTTGTGCTATAAAACTTTTGTCATTGCGCCATATTGTTGTACCTATAAACTGGAAAAGTGTGTACTATGCACACACTTTTTCAGTTTATGGACAGTTAAGTTGTTGTGATTAGTATGTCGAAATTTATACCGAAAAAGAGCATTCGCGGACAGCATTAATGTTTCGTTTTCATTTAAAGAAAACTGCTGCTAAATCATACCGATTATTTCTATAAGTTTATGATGAACATGTTCCATCGCAAGATACATGTGAACGATGGTTTCAGCGTTTCAAAGGTGGTGAATTCGATGTTGCAGCCAAGGAACCTGAAAAACCGCCAATAAAATACGAAGATGTGAAATTGCAAACATTGTTAGGTGAGTATGATTCGCAAACACAAAAACAACTCGCCAAGCAATTGGGCGTAACACAAAAGGCTGTGTTCAATCGGCTATGAGAGTACTACATGTGTTACACGACAAACAAATGGAAAATCGCAAAAACACATGTGACATTTCGCTCACTTGGTATAAAAGGAAGTCGCTTTTGCAGAAAATAGTTACAGAGAATTAAAGTGGTTTTATTTTAAGAATCCGAAGTAATGAGTATGATAATAGATGATAAGAATATGATGGTGCACCTAGGTCAAGCGTACCATCCATATCGATTGCAAAACCAATTCGTTTTGGCAAAAGGATGATGCTCCGTGTTTGGTGAGACTCTCTAGTCTCACACCCCCCCCCCCCTGCCCCTCTGGGTGTCGTCTATTATGAGCTGTTTAAACCTGGAGAAACGGTTAATACTAAACGTTACTAAGAAGAATTTACAGATTTGAACCGTTCGCTGCAATTGTCATCGTAGCAATGGTCCATCCCATACGGCAAAACGAAATCACGGTACGTAAGAACCATTCAGCTGGGAAGTTCTATCCCATGTAGTTTACTCACCAGACTTGGCTCTTTCCGATTATCATACAGACATACATATCATCACGACTGTTTCCCGTAGGGGTAGGCAGAGACCACAGATCTCCACCTGCTACAATCTCGGTATACTTTACTTGCTTCCTCCACATTCATCACTCTCCTTATGCAAGTCCGCCTGTTAAGGGTACTCTTAACTTGGCCTTTCTTAAAAACTTCGGCAATTTGGTTAAGGTATGTTTTCCGTAGTAATTCGCTACCGACCCTTCCATCCACATCCGCGACGTAAATTACTTTTGCCAGTCGTATTTCATCCATCCTCTCCATGTGCCTAAACCATCGAAGCATCGCTTTCTCAACTTTTGTCACGACACCTTCTTTTACCCTACATCGCTCTCTTATATCTTCATTTCTTATTGTATCATTCAAAGTTACCCCACACATAGACAGAAGAAGTATTAATGCTCTTATATCTTCATTTCTTATTCTATCATTCAAAGGGGGTAACCACACATAGACAGAAGAAGTATTAAGGACAGAAGAAGTCTTAATGCTCTCATTTCCACCGCATTCAGTCTACTTTCATGACTCTTCTGCCATGACTCATGAAGCTACTGCAGTTTTAGATACATTCTGACTTTTCATTGAAGGGAAAATGCGAAAGAATGGTTTGCAGCAAAAAACATTTACTAGCATGGTATTCATATTGCCCGAAAGATGGGAAAAATATAAAACAAGCATTGGAGCATACTTTGAATAGATCACGTGTTATCGTTCTTCTCAATTTAATGTTTTTTTTAAAAATATCCGCATTTGATACTTGTACATGTGGTATAAGAATTCATAAATTAAATTCTTTGAAAATTAAAGAAATATTTTTACATACATATAAATAACAAGATTGAAATAGAGTATTTTTAATTCCATTTAAATCTAATTTATGTAAATTTTTTGAGAAATTTGAACTGTTTATACTACTGATTTCGTATTCATATACATTGTCAAATTATTATTCGGGGTGCCCATAAGTAATCAATTATCTTCGCAAGATACCATTTCTCATTAGTCCTGCGACAACCAGACAAGTGTAAGCATACTTTTTTTGTGTTATTCTTCAACCAGTTTGTTAGTAATTTATTCCCAACAATATAAATTTTTTTTGTAGCCCTGTAATAAAATGACGGACTTTGTACCTTCTGATAGCCATATTCGTAATTGTGTACTTTACCACTTTAACGCCGATTTAAGTGCCACGGAAACAACAAGCAAAATTTGCGACATATATGGAGAAGTGTTGAAGGTCAACAAGTGTCAACGTTGGTTCCGAAGATTCGCTGCAAGTGATTATGACCTGTCAGATAAGCATCGAACTGGACGCCTAGGTCAATTCGATAACGACGCCTTAAAATCTCTAGTGGAGTCCGATCCAAGGTTAACTATACAGGAACTATCAAGAAGCCTTGGGTCTACCTGGTCCACCGTACAAAGGTATTTAAAAGAAATTGACAAGGTACATAAACAAGGTAAATGGATTCCACATCTATTGTCTGAGGCCAATAAAGACCTTCGGCGAACAATTTGTAATTTCATACTGACCAGACCAGAGATCCATTTTTGTCTAGGATCGTAACTGGAGATGAAAAATGGATCCTTTATGATAACATAAAGCGATCGAAACAATGTTTATCTGCAAACGAGAGACCTTTTCCAACCCCTAAACCAACCCTATCCCTGAGGAAAGTGTTAATGTGTATTTGGTGGGATTGTTCAGGTATAATGCATTATGAATTATTGGAACTTGGGGAGATAGTTACTGCTGACCTGTATTGTCAACAATTACAACGATTACAGTCCGCACTCATAGAAAAAAACCAGCTTTAGTCAACAGAAAAGGTGTGATACTCCAACAAGATAATGCCCGTCCTCTTGCAGCGAAGATTACTCTATCTATTCAGGTCATTGGAGCATTTGTTACGAAATAAAAATTTTAATTTCTTATCCGATGTCCAAACGCACCTTGAGTTATATTTTAAGTCACGTCCACCCCACTTTTTCAAGAGGGGGGTTGAACTTTTGCAGAAACGATGGCAACATCAGTCGCAAACGACGGTGATTACATAAACGAGTAAAAAATAAAAATGTCATTTCAAAAACACATTTTGTCTATGAATGCATAATAATTGATTACTTATGGGTCCCCCTAATATATTCATTACTGAGGCAATACATATTTTATAAATAGAACTAAAAAATTGATAATTATATCAAATAGTTACTTACAATTGTACCATTTATTAATAGGTGCTATAGGAGATCTCATAACAGCTGCGCATCTCGCGTGCAATTGTTCTTTTGAAGCGCGATGTGCGGAACGAGCGGGAAATAACGCCCGAACCAAAGAAAGGAAATTGGCATAAGTTGTCTCTGTTAGGGCTTCATAGGCATTCGACAACTTTTCATTTGTTGCCCGTGATTCAAACGGCAGAATATCCCCGCTTTCATCCGCTAATTCCACTGGTAGTGTCATCATGTCTGTATTTACAAATATATGGTCCAAATAACATCCACTCTACATTTATAATTGACAAATCAACCAAATCTAAGATGCAGCCTTGTAATACCTATTTTAAGTAAGGTATTGGGAGTAATTAAACCGAAATCAAATTTAAAATCTAATTAAGATTTAAACCCCATTAATTTATTCAATAATAATCAGAATTTTTTACTACAGGGAGATCCATTAAAGTACAAATGCAGGATTAAGTACATTGATAGAAACATAATATTACCCTATTTACGAATAAAAATGTGAATTCTTAATTAAATTTTAGAATTATTTTACCAAATAATCGAAAATTTATTGCAAATAAAGAAACAAAAATCTATTAAAAAATATAGAATGAAGATTTATTTTAAAAAATCCTTTATGGGAAAATGTGTCATGTGGTTACAAATAAAAATTTTCTGAAGAGTCTTAATTGGTCAATTACAAAAATTAAAAGCCATAATAATTTTACATACAAATAACTTTACTGTGACTTCAAATATATTATGAATATAAACATTTAGGCTTTGAAAACAATAATCAAATGATATATATAATACATAAATGCTTTTAACTCTCTCTTACCCCTAGAATGCCCCATGTCGTGGAAATGTTCATATTTGCACAAATAATATAATAACAGTTATAACAAAATGCAAATAGAATCTAAAAACAAACATCGGAGCTAACTAATTTTGTGACAGAAGCAATACTTACCAAACTAGAAGAAAAATTAAAACCAATAACTGATGAAAACCGAAACTTAAAACAAAAAGTTGAACATCTTGAAAAAGAGGTGCAAATTTTAAAAAAATTTCTTTTTTTTTTTTGTATACAATACCTAACTAAATAATTGTTTAGCAATAGGTGGTATGTACCAAAATAATTATAGTAATGACAATGATATTATTTATACTTACGTAAGCTCCTTTTATAATTCAATATAATCAAAAATAGCTATAAAAGATAAAGTGCTAAAAAGAAGATCCTTACCAATTCCATCTAAATCTTCCAACTTAATAGGTATTGGTTGTTTAGTTCTTGAATTACTTTGAATTGGCAGTAAGGAATCAAAAGGTTCAAATTTGCTTGTACTTGGTAATTGGGATTCATAATTGAAACTAAAAAAGAATTGTTTATTAAATTATTTGAGACAAGATAAAATATAATTGATTTAATAATTACTAACTTTTTTTTAGCTTGATACTCTCTTTTCATAGCCCCATTGTCCTTTAATTTTCTGTTATATTGTAAAGTTGGCACTGGATCAAGAAATGGAGTTTTGTAATCTACATCTTGTCGCTTACGCTTAGCACCAATCAAGCTTTGATGTTCATTTTCAACATTATCTTGCTTCCTTTTCCTACTTTTTTTATTATTAGTTCTTGTCTGCCTTTGATATGACTCTTTTTGAATACTTTTTTTCAGTTTTTGAAGTGGAGTCTCTGGTTTATGTCTATTGTTTTTTGTATGTTTGGCTTTTTTTGGCCCCTCATTAACTTTTAGCTCTTTCTTTATATCATCCATTTTTAGTCCAATTATGTTTAGTTCAGGATGATTCTGAAACAGGTAAAATAAGGTGAAGCAAATTATGAGTATAAGAAAAAAAATAATTATAATATAGTATATAATTAATAAGGTAATTCCTTCTATAAAATATATTTTTAGTGATTTCCTTACATATACTTCATCAGGGAATGCATCTTAAATTATATTTTACAAAACAGGAGGAAACACAATAGAATCTTTTTACCTCTCCTTTGTGTCTGCGTTCTTTATGTATTCCCAAGTATTTTTTAAGAGATTCTTCTGATAATGACGGTACAGGATCTACACTACCAAGTGTCCCAAATACATTTTCATCCATGGGCTGAAAAAGTGTTGATAAAAACAAAAAAAATAAGCATTATTTTTTCAATTATGATTGTAACTTACTTAGAGGTATGAAAGACTACAATGTTAACTATGAGATTTTTATTGAGCCTCTGGAGGGAAGAAGGCAATAAAGGAAAGATGATTTCTTTCCTTTATTTCCTTCCTATTTTTACATTTAGGGACGACCGATTGGCTCAGTGGCGGGGCCCTCCGCCCGCGGAGTCAATGGTCGCGGGTTCGATTCCCGCATCGTAATAAATATTTATATGGATTTATAAATGTTTATTCCGGGTCTGGTAACCCCCCTAATCCGCATTTCCTTTCCTGCTCTTTCCTTTCCTCTCTATCCTTTCCCTTCCTCTCCGCCAATCCACGGTCTGCCGTGCCAATGGATGCATGGCTAGGGGCGAGCCTAGTCGTAATCGTGCCGATCGTCCCGGGGTCGGGCTCCTCCGGGAACTATGGTGCCTTACCTCAGCATGCAGGGCTCTGCTGGGGCTGACCTCCATCCTCCCTTGCGGCTCGTGGGATTCACTAAGACGAATTTAATATACCTAATTTGTCGAAAATGACGGCGACGTGGTTCGCCACCCGTCACGTCCTGATTCTCACGAGGGCGAAAAGCGACCAATGACGAGCCGTTACGCTGCGATGAAAGGCAGCGGATGGAGCTCTGTGGTCTCTGCCTGCCCCTGCGGGGGATAGGCGTGAATATATATAAAAAAAATATATATATAAATAAATATTTATTCCGAGTCTGGTAACCCCCCCAATCCGCATTTCCTTTCCTTTCTTTTCTATCCTTTCCCTTCCTCTCCGCCAATCCACGGTCTGCCGTGCCAATAGATGCGTGGCTAGGGGCGAGCCTAATCAAAAGCGTGCTGACCGTCCCGGAATCGGGCTCCCCCGGGTACTATGGTGCCTTATCTCAGCATGCAGGGCTCTGCTGGGGTTGACCTCCATCCTCCCTTGCGGCTCGTGGCATTCACTAAGACGATTTAATATACCTAATTCGTTGAAAAATGACGGCGACGTGGTTCGCCACCCGTCACATCCTGATTCTCACGAGGGCGAAAAGCGACTAATGAAGAGCCGTTTCGCTGCGATGAATGGTAGCGGATGGAGCTCTGTGGTCTCTGCCAACCCCTGCGGGGGATAGGCGTGAATGTATAAAATAAAAAAAAAATTTACATTTAATATTGCAGATTTCCATGGGCAGCGTTCATTACCACCAGGTAACCCACTTGCTTATTTCCCTACCACTTCCATAAAAATAATATTTTTAGCAAACATTTTGCAATGACGCGTTTTGGATCCATTTTATATTAAATGGATAGTATTGTACCTTTATTTATAAACATCCCCAAAAATTGATAGGTTTGGACCAAAACTCATAACAAAACATTTATTAGCTTTATGATTTAGAGTACACAATGAGTTCACACAATTCAATCGATTATTATAACAATAGATTTGTTTAAGATAAAGGAATGCACTTCTCAATTTGTAGTATTATTGTTTATTCTGTACCTGTACCTTGGTCTTCATTCACTTTGATAATATGTATAAATGATAACAATGAAATTAGGAAAGCTTTTACCTCTGAAAGAGTTCCTCGTTTTCTTTTTTTAGGTAATCGTTGTGGTGGTGGTATCTCTGGATGATTTTCGTCTTGTGCTTCGCCTCCAACAATTTTAAACTGAATTGATTTTAACTCTTTAAGAACCTTTTCTTTTACTCTGTCATATTCAGATTCTATTGAAGGAATTTGTAGTATTTTAGGTATTTTAGGTATTGGGTCAGGGGGTAATGACGATACTGCTGTCAGCAATCGTTCTCGAGCTAACATCATGTCTGGAATCAGCGTCCCAAAATAGTTTTGTGTCTGAAAACATTTAAGTAGATATTTATTTAAATTGCTCAATTTAAAATATTGTAATATTTAGAGGTGAAAAACAAAACCAACATGGATGAAGCTATAAAGATATTGCTTTCAAAATTGGATGAAAAGCAAACCAGGAATTATAACCAGCCAGGTTACAAAAAACATGTGCTAGACAAAATGCTGAATTCACTTACTGAGTAAAATATTGCCCTTAAAACAAAAATTAATATTAGTCTGTCCCAAAAAATTTATCGAATAGTCAAAGACAAAAGAAAAAGTTATCTGCATTTTCTTGGCATTGACAACATCAAAATTATAGTTTCTTCATCATTCTCAAAGGTTAAAACGATATCAACAGTATAAACTCCACTAATGAACAGCCAATATATTCCACAAATTCCAAGGAAATTCTAAAGCCAAACATATTTAACTACGCTGCATAAGGAAGATCATCATCATTATCAGAAATGGAAAAAACTAAAGGCTACCCTTACTTTTTTTATGTGAGTACTAAACTTTTTTAATTGTATAATATATATAAATTGAAAAAATATTTAAAGAAATACTTATGACATTTTAAAGTTGACAAATCAAAGAAGAGTACGAAACTCGAAAATGAACATTTTCGAGCCATATTTTTATAGCAATAACACTTACTAATAGTTTTCACAATGTTTTTCTTCAAATTGACTGTGTGTCAACTTGAAGAAAAACAAAGAAAACTTTTAAAAGATTTAAAAATAAGAATAACGAGTATTTGCTATTTCTTTAATTATGTGTTGTAAAAAGAAACAGATCTGTTGAGCAGAGCAAATTTAGTAAAAATATCACAAATTCATAGATTTTTTTGCGATGGAAAGCGGTAGCTTATATATATGCACTGCCCATACACATCCACAACACCAATCAACAAAATCAAAGAAAGATATATTCGCTATTTGTTCATCCGTTCTTAAGTAAAAAAATAACTTTTAAAAATAAGAGAAAAGTCATTGGTAGTCCTGTCCATAATCTTTTATAGTTTGAATATAACACTGACATTCTGCTCTACAAACTCAAAGTTGCATAAAAAGCAAGGGAATTAAAATATAATCTGAAGTGAAGACTCCTATCAAACTATTAAAGTTAGTGAGATAATTCGCAAAATTAGCAAACTGAAATGGCAATGGGCCACTCACATTTTATAGAGAACTAAAGTAGCAATAGCTCAGTCAGTACGCGTCAGCCTTACAATATGAACATATCTTCCATTAGAATATTAATGTGAATGGTCAACAAGTCTATCTATCAATGTTTTTAATATTACTAGATAGATAGATAGATAAATTTATTTTCTTCTGCAGAAACACATATGAGTATATATTAAATTATTACATATTAATTCACAGTACATACTCTTAATATAATTTACAATACTTACACGTGAAAATGGGCGATGGCTGAGTCAAAACCTCCACTCATTGAACAGAGAAACTGATTTTGTACCATCGCCCGACCCTCACGGAGTACAGCACAGCATAACTTGAGAAATATGAGTCTTATATTTGTGATCAACCCCACTTATAAACCTAAAATCTATAATCAAGCCTTAAATACGAAAAATTAGGAACAATACATGATGTCTGTTATCGGAAATTACCCATGAATGCTGCAGTTTTATGCTGGTGTACATAGAGAGTATGTGTCTCTCTTATGATGAGATGGGAGGAATTTAAAGTTCATGTACAAATACTAAATAAATGAAATAATAGGTTAGCTAGATGCAATTGTCTATGAGAAGTCATGTTTAAAGAGGATGTGTTGTTTAAAATAGTGGTATATGACTATGTGTGGAACATTATAAATAAAACGAGCAAACATAACATTTATGAAGCCTAAAAAAGAAGTATGGCATTTCATAATAAAGTATTAATGTTAAAGTGAATTGCTACAGGTTGTCAATTATGATAATAGTAATATACACTACATAAGCTATATGAAATAATCGGTTTTCTGATGATTCAGTTGGGTCTCATCAAAATAGATAAAAATATGGAATATATATATAGAATAAACGAATAAAATAATAACCTTGTGATTGCATTCTTTTACTCGAACTTTTTTTAAAACCTTTCTAGCTTTTGCTATGTCTGGTCTGTAGTTGCCTGCATGTAACTCTTTATAAAAATCAAGAAGTGGTGACGAGAAATGGAATTCTTCATTGCCAAAAAGCTTTCTAATAGTTTTCTCTTTTTCTTCTTCATCGTTTTCAGAAAACTGTGGCAAATATCTTTTCAATTCTTCTTTATGTACATCATCTAAGCCTTCCCAAGTTTTTAATGACAATATTTGTTTAAATAATGAATAATCCTCACAGAGTTTTTGTGGTATTTTGAGTTTTACACCAACAGCTTTAATCAATTCCATTGTCTCTTCTTCGGCATTCGTACTCCCGTTAGAAACATCAAAAAAGTTATTACTTCCGGCGTATGAGCGATGAACTTTTTTCAAGTTTCTTTCCATATTAACACAATAAACAATGACAAATCTGAAGTTTTAATGAAAAGGGGTGGGGGGGGGAAGTATTTCGTAAGAAACAGATTTTGATCACGTTGTTTATACTATACAAATGTATTTTAATACCACAAATAACTGAGAAGTATTTTTCCACTGCACAACAAGTCTTAAGTAAAATTAAACATAACTTTCGCCAGTATATATTTCATAAATACTATACACCAGAACAGAATGCATTGGGAAATAGTTTGACAATCAAAATCGGCGACATTTTACTATTTGAATACACCAATATTTTAAGAGAAAATGTAATTTGCCTCTGAACAAAACAAAATTACTGCCTAAATTGTGAGATTCCTAATAATTCTTTTAATCTGTAAGAATCTGCATTTAAGTAAAAACACTATCTGCACCTAATATTTTTTCTTACCATAAACATAAGGAAAGGTTAGACAACTAAATATAGCTCTTTGAAAAGATATTGACAATTTTGCCAATATCAATAAAAAAGGAAGATTGAGAAACAATTTATGTGAAAGGAAATACACACATAAGACAAATAATGAAATAAAAAAGAGTAAACAGACTACATTAATATGAATAAAAATAAAAAATACAAAGTATGTGGATAATGGAATAGATATTACAAGTACACTAAATATATATATATATATATATATATATATATATATATATATATATATATATATATATATATATATATATATATATATATATATATATATATATATATATAAGAGGACTTTAATAATGTAACACAGTAAATAAATAAATAAACGTATCCAGCGGTACGACGGAAGAAGCCAGTAATGTTGGATTACAACATTACTGGCTTAAGAGATTTATGGAATGCTACTCTTTCATTGGTCACCAATTCTTAAATGCACTTCAAAAGTGCACAATTCTAAACTTTTTAGTTTACAAAATCTAGGAATGCCATGGACGGGTCAACCGTCTACAACACATATCAACCAATTACATGCATATTCATGATCTATATGGTATTAACATCAATTTTTAGTACAATTATGGTTAAACACACAGATGACATTAATATCATTGGCAGTAATCAAAATAGATGTAAATGTGGAAGCCGTGGTAATAAAGAGCAACTCCTTATTGTCGCGGCTATAAAGAAAATAAATTATAAATATGATCTCATCTGTGACGATTTCAGCCATAAGATTTGTAAGCAGAACAATGAAACCGTTATAACAAAACAGGGTTATTACCTCCACATTATATTATTATTGTGTGTATATAAGCCTTTAAATAATCGTATCCTTTGTGTCGCCGTAACAAAAAGTTTTTATGTTTCTTTTGCGTTATAAATAATAATTTCTTTAGCTTTATCCATTAGATTTTAAAATAAAAATTTATTTTAATTACACAGTACGTCTAATAAAATCAATAAACGACTTATTTGAAAATTGAGCAAAGTTATAATGAATGTAAATATATAAATGTATATAAAATTGAGCAAAGTTGTAAAATGTCGCCGAAACTGTTCACTAATGCACTGGAAGACTTTTCAAGACGCTAGAGTGGGAAGGACGAGGCATAAACGTAAACGGTAAGTACATCTCACACCTGCGTTTTGCCGATGATATCGTGATCTTGGCAGAATCGCTAGAGGAACTGCAAGGGATGCTGAACAGCCTAAATGAATCCTCTCAACGAGTCGGTTTGACCATGAACTTTGATAAAACTAAAGTCATGGTCAATGATCATCTGGATCCACAACCGACCGTCGTCAGTGGTAAAACTCTCGAAGTTGTCCAGGAGTATATCTACCTCGGGCAAGTCTTGCAATTGGGTGGAGACAACTTCGAGAAAGAAGCCGATAGAAGGATTCAGTTAGGCTGGGCAGCATTTAGGAAACTCCGTCCGGTCTTCTCGTCGCCCATACCTCAGAGCCTGAAGACGAAAGTCTTCGACCAGTGTGTCCTACCCGTACTCTCCTACGGCGCCGAAACGTGGACGCTGACAGTCCGTCTGCTTCATAAGCTCAGAGTCGCTCAGAGAGCTATGGAGAGAGCTATGCTCGGAGTTTCTCTGGTAGATATATTTCGGAATGAACAAATCCGCCAGAGAACTAAAGTCACCGACATAGCCTTTCGAATTAGCAAACTTAAGTGGCAATGGGCTGGTCACGTCTGTCGGAGATCCGACGATCGTTGGAGCAGACGAGTGCTGGAGTGGAGACCGCGTCTCGGTAAACGTAGTGTGGGACGCTCCCCGGCTAGATGGTGCGACGATCTGCGCAGGGCGGCTGGCAGAAACTGGATGCGTGTAGCCGAAGATCGGGCTAGGTGGCGCTCCATGAGGGAGGCCTATGTCCAGCAGTGGACTGCCGCAGGCTGCTGATGATAATGAATTTATTAGACATCTATATAATAAATTTAATAAATGGTTATTTGTATGTAACGCTTAAAATTTATTTTTATAAAAATTCTTCTTTGCTTCTTCTCATGAATTTTTAATAAACTTATTAACGCATCAAAAATTTTTCCTCACAATCTGCTACCAAAATATATAAAATGTAAGTAACATATTATACAATGTTTTAACACGACGTTAATGAAATTTCATTTATTTTTATAAATAACGAAAAGGTTTATTTAAAACTGCCTTTTGGTTAAATAATATTACTCTGATGTTTGCAAGGTATTAGAATGTACATATTAGTTTTTTTCTTTTTAACACACGGTAACATTTATTAAACAAAAGAGTACAGCTATATAGCTAATGTCCAACGTTTTACTACTCTATGTCTATTTATCCTCTATGGGAAAGAAGATACGCTCATTTGACTTTTTGTTTGACGTAAATTAATGGTGGTGTAGTAAATATGGCTGACGAACTCAATGTTGACAGTCTAATTCACAGACTTTTAGAAGGTAAAGATTTACTGCATACTGTTTTAATATCGTTTTTCCGTGCCTTAGATTTTAAATTATATAAAATCTTTAATTTTTATGATGATCTCTATGATATAGTTGCGTAATTATCACTCAACGCTTAGGTACATAAACGTCAAACTCATAAATAAATCGATTATCCTTAAATCTTATCTGAATTCATTAAATGTTTATTTCTTAATAATTCACCTAAATGGTTATGGTTTTCATCATAGATATAGAACACACTTTAAATTCTTCGCTGAGAACATAAGTAATCTATATTGTACCAAAAATGATGCCCGATTTCATTGCACCATACGATTTCATGGGCTTCTTGTTATGCTTTGTTCGCATTAGATGTTACTTTACTTGTTAATTTCACTTTATCATGCTGCTTTTTATGGGTAACAACAGTATACAGACTGCAACAGGAAACTGCAAGGCGGAAAGGGAAATTGAAAGACATCTTTTCGGGAGAATGTATGATTACATAGTCCACTATTTTCAAAGTATTCAGCTAGTTTCTTCTGATTTATTTTAAG
Organism: Baronia brevicornis; assembly: GCA_031353405.1. Taxonomy (NCBI): domain Eukaryota; kingdom Metazoa; phylum Arthropoda; class Insecta; order Lepidoptera; family Papilionidae; genus Baronia; species Baronia brevicornis. The sequence continues at coordinate 5,651 of JASFAT010003020.1, read as the reverse complement.
CCCCTTGTAGCCTATGTTTGCTCGATTACAGTTTTAAATTATTTATATAGCGCTAAAATATTTTGTTATTCATATGTTTTAAATTCATTATTATTTAGAATATTAACACATTTAAAACAGCATTAAATTGATATGCGATTTTATACAGAGAAGAAATTTATTTAAAAAAACAGTAAATGTTTATTGTCACTTTTGACTAGACATGGCCTTTCATGGAAATATAATTAATTTATAATTAAAGAATATATGTAAATAAATAATAAATTCAAATGTTGATAAATTTGACTAAGTTATAGTCCTTTCATATTTAGAGTGAAATAAATTATGGCTAAAGAAACACTACAGAAAAGAAAAGTTATTATATAAATTTCCAATTTGTTAATTTTATTGCTAAACACATATTTAATGGATTTATATTGCGCATGCCCAAAGTTATTTGTGTTTTATATTTATTTTGAATGTTATGAATGTAAGATGTTTGTATTAAATGTTGTTATAGTAGTATATTGGTATCACATTATTATTTCCAAATATGAAAACTTACAATTGAATATCTAATAACAATTAAAAAAATATTTATTTTAATGTTACTAAGGTAGAAGTCCATATGTATTAATATTATATATGTATTATATTGCCTCAAATGTCCAGATTCCAGTCTATAATTTTCTTTTATAAAAATTTGATATGTATTGATAACATTCTAATTGCCTAGTGTTTTTGTTTATTGTTATTTTAAAATTAAAGAGCGAAATGAAAATAAATTTTGTCTTCCTAGTTCTTATTAAACCATTGAATAAGGTTCAAAAAAATCTAAATAATTCAATGAAATCTAAGCTACACTGAGAATGTCAATATAGCTTACATTGTAAAAAAATTTTTGGATTCTTGCATCCTTCTGTGTCTATCAAGTCAAACATGAGTATTTATTGAAAAAGTTAAAAACAATCCGATACTGCCGACCATGCAATGGAAAGACGTATCTTGAAACTGAGACAAATATATAAAGATAGAAGTAACATAGATATTCACAGAAAAACTAAGATTATATGCTCTCCCCACTATAGTTTTGCACAAAAATGGAAATAGGCCGGACATGTTGCAAGATTGAATCAAGTTGGCCCCCCCTACTCTGTAAGAAAATTTGACAGTTCTTGAATTGAAATGTTTTAGAATGTAAACAATTCTATTTTTTAACTATGTTAATAAATTTTATTTCCAATATTAGACTTTTAATAAGGGACTACTTAATTTTATTTCATTTAAAAACTGAACATATACATATGTAAAACATATTAAAAATACAAATAGGACAATCAGGCAGACAAATCAGTTTTAACACTAGATTTATGGACTGAGCCAATTTGACTCATTAAAAATTTGGTTACACTTAATATATATTATTTTTAAAAATATACATTGGTTTTTAGTGAAGTAATGAAATATATGTAAATGTTGATCCTTCTTTCCTGCAGACTGCTTCATTTCGCATTATTGAATGTGGATTTAACAGTTAATGCACAACACATCTAATTTATTGGTCATATCACACCTTCTTCTATCATTATTTCGATTTATACATCATTCATTCATTCATTACATGCATCTTTATACATGCATTTTTGGTAAATTAATATGCATTTTATTCTTACTTTTTTCTTATTATAAAAATGGAGAGCTATTTTGTTAGATATTTTTTTTTATTTTGTTTGATGGAAAACAGTAACGGTTTATGAATAAAAAAATATAACCAAACTTTAAAAGAACAGTTTTAAAATACGAAAAATTCAAAGTTGTCAATTTTGTACTTTATTGCATTTTAAATTGATTATTTGAAAAAAGATTGATAGCAGATCTTGATGAATTGAAATTGGAAGATTGATTGATTGATAATTGCTGATAAAATTATAAGTGTAACAAATAATATATATTGTAGGTGAAACAAAGTTCACCGGGTTAACTAGTAATTTTATAAAATTAATTTTTTACAAGAAAAATTTGTTCCACAAAGATAATTTTGTAATTTATTCGTAAAAAATATTACTTTTTTACTACTTATGGTTGCTATTATATTATTATATAAACTTTATAAATTACTTTCTTAGCTTTCATAATTTTAGGTAATTCTTTTAAAATAACATAGTTTTCCTTTCACATATTAAAATGACACAGTTTTCATTTCACATACTAAAAAAAACTTAATCTAAGAATTTTAGCCTGACCAGAAAAAGTTAAGAATACTTCCATTCCAATGACAAAAATATAAATATAAAATATACTACTGATGCATGGAAGAATTGTCAACTTCAAGAATCATGCAATAGAAATCGATATTAAAACCTTTGTGCTAAATGTAATAGAAATGTTTGTGGGAAATGTATTTCAAAAACAGAATTTATATGTAAAAATGTTTTCAATGAATTTTTATTAATAAATTTTTCATTTCAATTCATTTGGAACGTTTTTCTTTATAAAAAACTTCAATTTTCTTTTATTAGTCAAATTGACTCATTTCAGTAAAATAGGTATATAACCAACATCCATAAATCTAGTGTTAATTTATACACACATACACTCTGTCAAGAAAGTACCAGGAAAAGATCAATATTACACAAACTATTTGTTATTCATCCAAATTTATTGTATCACCTTCAAAGTATGCTCCTTCAGAAATGATACATTTATACCAACGAGTAATCCAATCATCAAAATATTTTTTAAACACTGTTTCCCGAATTGAGTTCAGTTCTCTCCACGAAATCTCCTTTATGTCTTCTACTAATTGAAAACGGGTGCAATGAAGTGGTAATTTGAGATGAGGAAAAAGAAAGAAGTCGCCTGGAGCCATATCTGGTGGATAGGTGGTTGCTTGATGGTATTTGTTGAGTGTTTGGTCAAAAATTCGTTCACAATGATGGCCTTATGCGAAGCCGCATTATCGTGGTGCAAAATCCAAGAATTTTCTTTCCACAAATCTGACCTTTTTTCGGCGGCTATCTTTCTCAAAGTTGAATGAGGATTTTCAGTCTCTGTTTTCTTCACTTTTACGATGTTAACATGCAGTTGCAGACGTTGATGGCCTACCAGAGCAAGGCAAATCTTCTATCACATCTCAACCGCCTTTGAACGCTTTGTACCACTCATAAGCACGAATGAAACTCTTCTGTGGTTAAATACTCCATGTCCTATCCACCATGATCTATTCCATCAAAACCTTAAGGTTGACGGTGTGATGTGATTACAGTGAAAATGCTCGTACCACAACCTTTGACTTATTTTTCATGTACTCCAAAAGAAGAGTGAGGAATAATGCAGTCGGGTGTATTGCAGTAGTTGGTATTGCACCCCCAAAGTAGGAAGTTGGACCCTGCCAGTACAGAAGTAGACCGAGTTGATGTAAAAGTCTGTCTTCTGCGCCTTTCCTTTTTTGTGTAAACACCTTCACAAAAACTAATTACCTATCTGTTTTTTTTTAAAACTATTACCTATCTGTTTTTTTTTTGTTTGCCGATTTATAGCTGCTGCATAATCACGATCTGAATTTACCTTGTCTACCTCAGGTGCTGGAGCATGTGACAGTGTCAATGATACAGTAACGGATTGTGGAATGGGGGTGGGGGAGATTATAAACAAAATGTTGAAAGATAAATAATTAACATTGGTTAAAAAAGTCAACAAATCAAACAACACATTTAATTAAAATCCTCTAAATATCCCCAGAAATTTTGATAAATTATTATTTTCTCTTACTAATAAGTATGTACTCGTATTATATACTCATATAAGATTATTTAAAAAAGGAACTACCACTTGTATACTTATCAAGTTTACCAGCCTTAAGAGTTTGTGTTAAGATTATTTTACATATTAGGCAAACTAAATGTCCCATTTAGACATGAAAACACATGGAACTGGACACTCAAGGCAAAATTATATTAGAGTTAAAATTAAATACGATCCTATAACAATACATATATGTGTATAGTATAGGAATATATATGTACATAATCCTGGACATTCAAAAAATTAGTTGTAACAAACTGCAGTGAATATATTTTAATATTTCATTCATATTTGGTATTGCACCCCTTCGCTTGAGTCAAAGAAGGTATAAAAGAACCTAATTAAACATATATTGATGTTTTTATTCTACTAGTTTCTATTGCCTATATTGTTGCTATCAAAATTTGTTGTATTTAAACTATTTTGTTAAGGTTTTTTATCCGATATCATAATAAGTCAATGTCGCTACAGTTCGAGGATGCCGACCCGGAAAAACTGTCCAGATGTCAGAATCAGAAGTGCGTGGGCTATGCACCAAGTCTCGGGAAATATTCCTGCAGCAGCCGATATTACTGGAATTAGAAGCACCACTGAAAATTTGTGGTAAATTCAAATGTTAATGTATATAATAGTGGTGATATAATTGATCATATTAAATATCTGACTTTTTGATGAAATTAAATTTTATATGTAATAAAAGGAAAGTTTGATCATGTTTTTATGGACACAAAAATTAGAAAATTGAATTCCCTTTTCTATTACCATTTTGTTTTGTTTTTATTAAAACTTACTCTTATGCTGATTTGCTTTATAAATTTTAAATATTATTTTCCTAGATACAAGTTGCCTCACCCCTGGGGCAAATTGATGTTTTTACGTTTTGATGTTGAAATACCTCTTATTTCTTTAAATTTTCAGGTGATATTCATGGTCAATATACGGATCTACTACGTCTTTTTGAGTATGGTGGTTTTCCTCCGGAAGCAAATTATCTCTTCTTGGGTGACTATGTAGACCGCGGCAAGCAGTCGCTGGAAACTATTTGCCTTCTGCTGGCTTACAAGATTAAATATCCAGAGAATTTCTTTCTTTTGAGAGGCAATCATGAATGTGCCAGTATTAATCGTATTTACGGTAAGTGTATGGATTAGGGCTACTTTATAAACTGTATTTGGAACTGTTGTCATTATCACACAAAGTATTACTATTATTTACAATCCATTTAAAATTATTTATTCAACTAAACTTGATTGTTCACAAATATACAATATGTTACGTAACAGTTTAGGTTTATCATTTAAGTATATTTTATAATCTTGGAAATATTGATCAATAAATAACAGTAACTATAAGGAATGAATTTATATGTCAGAGAAAGTAAGTGCATGCAGATGACTGTGCTTCTTGTACAGTCATCTGCATGCCACATCCATGGATACCTGAACTTCATTTTCTGCTGCTGTGTGTGGGCTACAATATATGGGCTAAATACTTAAAACCATTTGGCCATTTGGGGATTATTACATACATTGGATTACAGCAATACTCTTAATTGTCGTTGGAATGTTGGACGTTAGAAAAACGTCATTGCCCAGCAGTGATCTTTTACAACTGTATTAATTATTTGTTTTAGGTTTCTATGATGAATGCAAACGTCGTTACAATATAAAGTTATGGAAGACATTCACGGACTGTTTCAATTGTCTGCCAATTGCTGCCATTATTGATGAGAAGATCTTCTGTTGTCACGGAGGTCTGTCACCTGATCTTCAGGGTATGGAGCAAATAAGGCGGATAATGAGGCCTACAGATGTTCCAGATACAGGCAAGAGACACAATTAGTACTTATTGTGTACTTTTGTTTTATT
>JASFAT010002457.1:0-10639 GCA_031353405.1 Baronia brevicornis | reverse complement strand
GTACTGTTATGAAATATTATTTTGTCTCGTTGTTCGTCAGACCCTACCAAGTATTTTGGCTGCGAGCTGGGCGCTCAGACCCAGTTCGACTACAAGAACGAACGCTTCATCGTGAACGGCAGCCATGACTCGGCCAAGCTGCAGGACCTTTTGGACGGGTAAGTGGCAACAGTAATACCCACGTAAATATCACGTAGGGGAATTCACGAGCGTATGTGTTCACAAAAAGCCGGCAGCGCGTCTGATATCCATACGGCGTTGCAAAGGTATATATTGTGTATGTAATAATATGTTGACTTGGCTCTATGCATAGTGACTGATCAAGAACTGTAAAATAAAAAAAAAATACGAACCAGCCACCTTCAGCGGAGCTTCCAAACCGAACGGAATCGACAATATTAGAACCTTAAAAAAAATTGTGATGCTTATGGTGTTCCATACCGACGACATAAAACGTGAGTATGAAATGACGTATTTTGGTTTATACATCTTGCAAATCAGATTAAAAAACTACATAATATATATATATATATATATATATATATATATATATATATATATATATATATATATATATATATATATATATATATATATATATAAAAGCTTTAAAAAACGGTCGATGCCATTCGACGCATTTTTTTTTTCTGATTCGAATGGTGTATAAAACCAAAATACGTCATTTTCCACTTCAGCGAATTCGTTTTCTGGCATCCATGTGTTAATGGGCGGTTGGCATTGATTGCTTTCCATTGGTCGACACGCCTGCTCGTTTGCCCCATAAACGTGTATGGTGGTTTCATGCCTGCGTATTTTCAGTTTTATCCGAAAGTTCGTGCTGTGCCCGGAATGCGACAACCCTGAGACGGAACTCATCGTGTCGACGAAACGCAACACCATCTCCCAGGGGTGCAAGGCGTGCGGTTACCACGGACAGCTGGACTTCAACCATAAGCTTAATACGTTCATACTCAAGAACCCCCCCGCGGCTGACCCCAGCATGCAGGTGAGGAGTCCTATTTGTCAGCTATATGTCTTGTAAACGACACGTGTTTCGCCCCAACACGAGCCATCATCGGATATAGTAGACTCTACGGAAGACAACCGAAAAGCTTTTCGGTTGTCTTCCGTAGAGTCTACTATACCTGAAGATACCTCGTGTTGGGGCGAAACACGTGTCGTTTACAAGATGGAAAAGTGGTAGTGTGTGTTTGGTGTTGTGTATGGTGGTTGGTGGGTGGAGAGTTGATGGCCGATTTTCGGTAAGTTTTTGGTTTAAGTTCCAAATAAATCCACTTAACCCAAAGGAAAAACACACATTGTTAATTTTCTGTTATTGTTTTGCTTGTCGCGGATCTTAGCTAAGTAAAACTTTTGACTGTCCATATAAACTGTATTGTTTTGTTTTTCGCGTACGGCTTACAATAATTAACATAATATAATAATGTTAATAATCAAGAAAAAGGTGTACAGTTTTAAATACATAACACACAACAAACCAATGAGTATATTTCGCTAGAAATTAGTTTAACAAACACGCGGCCTAAACGAAAATCTTCAAAAAACGGTCTGGCAGGGCATTTGCTAAACAAGTCTAAAGATATTTGAAACGACTGGTGAAAAGGATGTAGTTTTTTTTTTATGGGATGGAGGGCAAACGAGCAGGCGTGTGTCACCTGATGGAAAGCAATCAGCGCCGCTCATAATATCCGCAGCACCGTAGGCAGTGCGGAAGCGTTGCCGACCTTTAAGGAAAGTGACGGAGTGAGGGAGTGGGAGGAGGAGGGTATTGGGCCTCCGGAACTCAGACCGCTCACCGTACGAAACGCGGTAGCTAAGCTACCACTCAGACGCCGGTTTTCTGCGGGAGTGTGGTACTCCCCCGGGCGAGCCGGCCCATTCATGGTACAGACAAATAATATGCCATTCTTGACAAAGTATTCGTCTGCAACGTGGCTCTACCACTTATAAGTCTGCCAGTAGTCTACATTCCACCGTAATTCATGAAATTATTATATTTTACAAAGGTTCCTCTTTAGGCTCTATGATATATAGGTTTTGTTTGCAGGGTTCCTCGTTGACGGAGGGCAATCGCGGTAAACGCTCCAAGCGTTCTGGACCACCAGCCAACGGCAACCACGATGGCCATGAAAATGAAACTAAAAACGTACGTATATATCTTAGTAGACGACCGATTGGCTCAGTGGCGCGGCCCTCCGCCCACGGAGTCAATGGTCGCGGGTTTGATTCCCGCATCTGAACAAGTATATATATATATATATATATATATATATATATATATATATATATATATATATATATATATATATATATATATATATATATATATATATATATATATACATATATATATGGATTTATAAATATTTATTCCGAGTCTGGTAACCCCCCTAATCCGCATTTCCTTCCTGCCTCTTCCTCTCCGCCAATCCACGGTCTGCCGTGCCAATGGATGCGTGGCTAAGGGCGAGCTTAGTCGCAAGCGTGCCGATCGTCCCGGGATCGGGCTCCCCGGGAACTATGATGCCCCTTACCTCAGCTGCTGGGGCTGATCTCCATTCTCCCTTGTGAAAAAATGACGGCGACGTGGTTCGCCACCCGTCACGTCCTGATTCTCACGAGGGCGAAAAGCGACTAATGGAGAGCCGTTTCGCTGCAAGAAATGGTAGCGGATGGATTCTCGTTATGATTTTTTCGAGATAACTGGCAGATGTATAATATTAAAATATATCATCATATCATCTTTTAAATAAAAATGAATGTTTTTCTCTGTTCCCTATTTTTTTTATGTAAGAGGAAGGCAAACGAGCAGGCGTGTCATCTGATGGAAAGCAATCAATGCCGCCCATACACTTCAGCAGCGCCATAGGCACTCCGGAAGCGTTGGCGGCCTTTAAGGAAAATCACTGTGGTAGCGGGAATGGGAGGGGTGGGCAGGCGGCTGTAATGCCTTGATGATGATGATGATGATTATTTCAACATTAATAATGTATAATAATTGGGGAAGGTTCTATTAGATCATTAGCATACCAATCGGTTTATTGATTGTTCCTGCCGTTTGTGGGCTTCCATACGATTCTTCTTTTAAAACTATTAGCTCAGTATACGGATATGAAGAGCCAAGAGCGTTTGTGAGCTTGGAATATGTTTTGTAGCAAGAGAACGAGGGGCCGGCTTCACCAGCGGTTCCCAATCCGTGTTCCAAGAGCAGCAAGAAGGAGAAGAAGAAGGGCGCGGACGATGACGACGATGGCACTTGGACCGTGGACGTGAGTGAAGAGGCTGTGCGCGCCCGGATGCAAGGTGAGCCTCTGCCCGGTGTTCCTTTTCTATAGCATGGCAGGCAAACGAGCGTGCGGATCACCTGGTGGTAAGTAATCAATGTGATCTTTTGCGAACACATATGCTCGTCTCTTGAATGCTTCTGTGTCCTATTTACCACCACATCTGCACAGTTTGTGGTAGGAAGCGGCTAAATAAGATGGGGATGGACAGTCGGTACCCGTGACAGATTTAAAGGCACTTGGTATTGATGTGAAACATCTTAACGCGGGGAACGACAGTGAAATCGTAGACTTAGCCGTCGTCTCGATTCAGGCTACGCTCCCCACCGCTCGACTCTATACAGGGTCACTTAGACGTGGCCGTGAGGCACACGGCTCGAGGCACACGACACGTGACCTCCACGTCGGGCACACTCTAGGAATCTAGCCACAGTATTCCACGCCATTCGCTGAAGCAGTGACCTCAGTGACTGTACGTGTATGTGTCTGTTACGATGGAGCTGGACTGTGTGTGAATTAATTAGTAATTGAACTCCCACAGATCTGACAGAAGGCGCTAAGTGCATGACCCTGTCCGAAGACAGCGAGAAGAACGAGAAGCAGCGGATGGATCTGTTCTATTCGTTTGTAAAACAGCGCGCTGATGCCGCTTCCGTGGAGGGCAGCAAGGCCATCAACGACATTGTCCACGAGGCTGAAAGGTAGATATTTGAAGTTATAGCCACGATCTACAACAACAACACGCGACTATAAAACATACATATGTATGTAAATATGTTGGACGTCAGACGGAACCGTCTTCTCGATTCAGGCGTCGCTCCAGGGTCACTTACACGCGCCCTGAGCATACGGTAGAGGCCGAGCCGTCGTCGTTGTTTCACGTCTACCAAGCGTCCTCTGATGCTACTCTTTTTTTTTTTAAATTATCTCTCCAGAACCAGAACCAGCTACCCTCGGCGGTCTTTCCGAACCGATACGACATTGGAACCTTCAAAAAACAAGCCTATACATACCTAAAAGGCCGGCAACGCTTCCGCGACTCCTGCGGTGTCGCGGTTGTCCATGGGCGGCGTTGATTGCTTTCCATCAGGCGACACGCTTGCTCGTTTGCCCTCCTATCCCATAAAAAAACACTATGTGAGGCTTATCCAGTAGTAGTGGACTGCCGTCAGTTGATATTGAACTGTTATAAAAATTATGTGTGTGCACAGATTGGAGGTGCGCGCTAAGGCCCCGCTGGTTGTCATGGAGGTGGTGGTGCGGCCGGGCTCGCTGGCTGGCGACGTGCGCAAACACCGCGCGCTCCTGCTGCGCCTCACGCGCAACGAACCGCGGGCGCAGCGCGCCGCGCTCAACGCACTCACCGCGATGTGCGCACACCACTCCTCCCTACTGCCCAAGGTGATCCTCCCCTTTTTTTTTCAATGGAAATTTTTCTCAGTCCAGACATGTCTCACTGCTGAGCACGGGCCTGAGAAAAAGAAGAAAGAAAAATCTTGTTCCAAAACCCACAAAACAGTTGACAAAGAATTTACATACATGTAAAGTAAAAAGACAAAGTAGAATACTAAAAATTATGATAAAAATTGCTTACTATACTGATTGCTCTCCATCAGCAGCGTTACACGCCGGCTCGTTTGCCTTCATATTCCATAAAAAAAAAAAATACTTGGCGAGAAAAATGTTACCGCTTGTTTAAGACTGTGTATATGTGATCGCGGGCTCCCAAGATATTCAAAACCAGAACAAAAAATAATATTTAAAGTTAATAATTGTCAAAAATTTTGTTGTTAACCATTATTTTCGGAATTGACCTTGGAGTGTAATGTGCTCATCATCTTTCCAGGTGCCGGCGATACTGAAACTGTTGTACGACACGGACATCGTCGAGGAGCGCGCCATATTGGATTGGGCGGCGAAGCCGTCGCGCAAGTACGCGCCGAAGGAGGTCGTCGTTGAGGTCCGCCGTCGCGCCCAGCCGTTCCTCGATTGGCTCACTCAGGCGGAGGAGGACAGCAGCGAGAGTGACAGCGGGGCGGAGATTGAGATAGAGTACGACGACAGAGCGGCCGCGTCCCCCATACGCGCCGCGCCGGCGAGCGCCCCCGCCCCCGTCCCCGCGACCGCGCGCGTCCGCGACGACGACGACGCCGAGGACGTGGACATCGACGCTATTTAGGCCACGCCCACCACTCACACCTGTATCATCTTATCTCTATATATATATATATATATATATATATATATATATATATAGGGACGTGTTTCGCATTCGCTAAATTTCCACTCTACACATTTCATTTCATATACTTTTTCTCTCTCTCTTTCTCTTTCTCTCTCTCTCTCTCTCTCTCTCTCTCAAAGTATTCTCTGCTTCGTAGTGTGCATTGCTCTCTCCTGCTTACTACAATATCTGTACACTAGTTAAACCGTATGGTTCCGAAACATTGAATGTAATCCTTTAATTAAATTTCAACAGAGATTTTAAGTCAATGACACACACACACACACACATATATATATATATATATATATATATATATATATATATATATATATATATATATATATACATATATATACATGTATATATATATATAATGTTTTTTTAAAATATTTATTCGTTTTACTAACTGACATGATTTATATTTGTATTATATATTAATGACAATATGTACTTGTAATCGTTTAATTAAATTTCAACAGAAATTTTAAGTCAATGACACACACACACACATATATATATATATATATATATATATATATATATATATATATATACATATATATATATATACATATATATATATATATATACATATACATATATATACATATATATATATATAATGTTTTTTTAAAATATTTATTCGTTTTACCAACTGATATGATTTATATTTGTATTATATATTAATGACAATATGTACTTGTAATCGTTTAATTAAATTTCAACAGAAATTTTAAGTCAATGACACACACACACACATATATATATATATATATATATATATATATATATATATATATATATATATATATATATACATATATATACATGTATATATATATATAATGTTTTTTTAAAATATTTATTCGTTTTACTAACTGACATGATTTATATTTGTATTATATATTAATGACAATATGTACTTGTAATCGTTTAATTAAATTTCAACAGAAATTTTAAGTCAATGACACACACACACACATATATATATATATATATATATATATATATATATATATATATATATATATATATATATATATACATATATATATATATATACATATATATATATATATACATATACATATATATACATATATATATATATAATGTTTTTTAAAATATTTATTCGTTTTACCAACTGATATGATTTATATTTGTATTATATATTAATGACAATATGTACTTGTAATCGTTTAATTAAATTTCAACAGAAATTTTAAGTCAATGACACACACACACACATATATATATATATATATATATATATATATATATATATATATATATATATATATATATATATATATATATATATATATATATATACATATATATACATGTATATATATATATAATGTTTTTTTAAAATATTTATTCGTTTTACTAACTGACATGATTTATATTTGTATTATATATTAATGACAATATGTACTTGTAATCGTTTAATTAAATTTCAACAGAAATTTTAAGTCAATGACACACACACACACATATATATATATATATATATATATATATATATATATATATATATATATATATATATATATATACATATATATATATATACATATATATATATATATACATATACATATATATACATATATATATATATATAATGTTTTTTAAAATATTTATTCGTTTTACCAACTGATATGATTTATATTTGTATTATATATTAATGACAATATGTACTTGTAATCGTTTAATTAAATTTCAACAGAAATTTTAAGTCAATGACACACACACACATATATATATATATATATATATATATATATATATATATATGTGTATGTATATGTATATGTATATGCATATGTATATGTATATACAGTGGTGGTCATATAATTAAGAACGCTGATAGAATGGGAAGATTTTTTCAAACTAAGTCGTATAACTAATCGCATGCAATTTTTTTTATTTCTCTCGGTATCATAAAACTTTCCCATAAAACCACTGAATTCATTGATACACATGATCAGCTAAAAATATATAGGCAAACTTTTTTTACACTACTTCTTTAGAATGTTTACGTAGTATTCCTATTTACTGGCTGGTCACGTAATTAAGAACGCTTTATAATTTATACATTTAATTCAAATTCAAAAAGAGAGCACTCGCTTTGCAGTTCTATGTTACTGTTTGTGTAATTTAGGCGCCATGTAGTGTTGTAAAAGATTAAAAGTGATTGCTTCTTATTAAAAAACAGTGGGAAAAAATAAAAGTTGTGATAAATCTACAAGGGAAGTAATAATAAAACTTCGCCGGAAAATATGGTCTTATAAAAAGATAGCCCACCATCTGCAATGTTCAAAAACGATGGTTCTCCACGCTGTAAAGCATTTTGCTACGCATCAAACTACTTCGAATGTTGCACGTGTACCTAGACAGAGAGAAACAACTCCTCGAGATGACCGAAACATCGTTCGTACGGCGAAAAATCCTTTTAAAGGGTCAAACGAGCTGAGGAAAGAATATTTTGGTGAAAATAACCTTTCAGCAATCTCAGCACGCACTATTCGAAGACGTTTGGTAGAAGAAAAATTGCACGGAAGGATAGCAAGGAAGGTATCCATGCTGAAACTTCGCCACAGGCAAGCCCGGCTTGCATTTGCGAGAAAGTATGAAAACTGGACTGTGCGGCAGTGGAAAAATGTCCTTTTTTCTGACGAGACGAAAATAAACAGAGTATGTTCTGATGGAAAACGATATGTACGACGTCCCCCGAATACAGCATTCCACCCAAAGTACACGAAAGTCACATTAAAGCACGGTGGTGGAAATGTAAAAATTTGGGGGTGCTTTCTGGACATGGTGTTGGACCTGTAAAGTTAATAGAAGGTAACATGGATCAATTCCAATACAAAAATATACTGGAAGAAACAATGCTACCTTATGCTGAAGACGTTCTACCGGTTATTTGGACATTCCAACACGACAATGATCCAAAGCACACTGCACGCACCGTAAAGGAATTTCTTACAGCGCAATCAGTTTCTGTCTTAGACTGGCCAGCTAACAGCCCAGATGTAAACCCAATAGAGGATCTGTGGTTTGAAGTAAAGAAAAAGGTTTCAAATACACAGTGTGGAAATTTAAGAGAGCTGTACGACGATTTTTTAGAAGAATGGAACTCTATTTCTCTTGCGAAATGTCAAAAATTAATAGAGTCGATGCGTCGTCGGTGTAAAGCAGTAATTAAAAGCCGTGGACATGCTATTAACTATTAATTTTAAGTTAAAAATGTATTAAATTGCTTGTTAAATTTTTCGCGCTACATATTATTGTGATTTTTTAAATGTAAATGTCATACAAAACAATTTCCGTTCAGTTTAATAAATCGTTCTTAATTATTTGTCCAGCTTCAGTACTATTTGAATGTGTTACTTTGGTAAAATAAATTAAATCTTAGAAAAAATAGTTGACAATTGTATTCATTATTCCTAAGCCACGTTGCTCTATTAATGTGGCTATTTTATAACATGACTGGTTGCTTCTCAGAAGGTACACATTTCTGGGTATGACATTATATAAATGAAATCTTCTAGAACTTCAAATCGTTCTTAATTATATGACCACAACTGTATATTTATATATATATATTCTTTTGACTTGTCTAATCGAATCTAGATCAGCATGTTTGTACTGAGGCGAAACATCTTATGTGATATTTATTCAATTTTAATTTTTTTTTGTAAAATTTAAACACACAACACTTCTTTTGCCACATTATTATGTATATGTAATTCCTTCTAATATTTATGTTACAATAAAACTCCAATCCGTAAACACACGATACTTCCTTTATCAGATAATTATATAAGTAAAAATAAACTTCGTGTATAATGATTTTTGTTCATACATACGTCTCTCAGGTTAACTTAGCGATGCATCTCCTCTTAATATTAATAGAATTATGAAAATTGTTTTATATTCAATACATTTAGATTTTAAACTATTTTTGTTTTATTCACCACTTACTCGCCGTAACAGCGTAATTCTAAGCGGAAATAGCAGCTCAGTAACCAAGTCTTATACATCTACAGTCAAGTTGGCTCAATGGCGGGGCCCTCGTAAATATATGTATGGATTACAAATATTTATTCCGAGTCTGGTAATGCGATCTCAAAACTTAAAAAAACAAGTCTACGCATTCCTTTAACGACTTAAGGACAATCGGTATGAGGGGCTGGAGAGAAAAAGCTAAACGAAGATCCGACTGAAAAAATTTAGTGAACCAGGCTAAGGCCCACCCGCGGCTGTAATGCCTTGATGATGATGATGACATTCCTTTAAGGCCGTTAACGCTTCTCCACTACCAATGGCATTGCGGATATCTATACGCGGCGTTGATTGCTTTCCATCAGGTGATTATTAATGGAGTCAGGCGTTACTTTGCGGAAATCCATCACTATGTGGTCAGTCAGAAGTTTTACTTAGCTAAGATCCGCGACAAGCAAAACAATAACAGAAAATTAATAATGTGTGTTTTTCCGTTGGGTTTAATGGATTTATTTGGAACTTAAACCAAAAACTTACCGAAAATACACTCACTTTTCGGTTGTCTTCCGTAGAGTCTACGATACCTAAAGATGCCTCGTGTTGGGGCGAAACACGTGTCGTGTACAAGATGGAAAAGTGATAGTGTGTGTTTGGCGTTGTGTATAGTAGTTGGTGGGTGGAGAGCTGATGGCCGATTTTCGGTAAGTTTTTGGTTTAAGTTCCAAATAAATCCACTAAACCCAACGGAAAAACACACATTATTAATTTTCTGTTATTGTTTTGCTTGTCGCGGATCTTAGCTAAGTAAAAAAAAAACTTTTGACTGTCCATATTCCATCAGGTGACATGCCTGCTCGTTTGCTAACCCATGTCGTTCCTAACCCATAAAAAAAGATTCTCTCGACAAGAGCTCGCGACATTATATTGTTAGGCTGATCCTTACCAATCGGGCTAATGCTGTTCTTGTGAAAACTCGAAAATAAAAAGACAACTTTTACAAAAGTAATTTATTCGATTATGAAGCAATACAAAAATGATCATGCAGCATGCAGCATTAAACTTAATATTAAATGAAAAAGAGAAAAAATGTGAG
>JASFAT010001681.1:0-57922 GCA_031353405.1 Baronia brevicornis | reverse complement strand
TAATATTTTTTTTCGTAATGATATCATGACTTTTCTAGTTATAACTAAAGGATTAATTTTATAAAGTTTATATTACTGTATATATGTTGTTAGTAAAAATAATTTGCGTTTTTGACTGGTATATCTAGTGTTAAAAAGTTTTAATACATTAGTGTTACATATATCAATGTATTACTACAGTACATTGGTGTTCAATATGTCGAATTTATGCAAATCACCCTAGCATAGTAAATGCCAGATGCCTTTTGATATCTTCTAAGGGTGCTTCTCCGACTTGCGAAGGTTGGCACCCAATTCAGCACAACTTTCCCCTTACTCAATTTTTTTTTATATACGTATGAAGCATTATAAATTATTCACTTACCGTTCTTTCAATCTCCTGGAAGGCGGTCTGGTCTCTATTGAAGGCCTCGTTGAGCCAGCGAGGAACGTTCCCTTTGAAGGTTTCCATGTTCACGAAGATCACGCTGGCGAGTGCTATTTTCAGAATCATCAGTATGATCATGAAGATGGAGTACTGGAAAGTATAATTTCTTTTTATAGTAATTATTGTTATAATTGATAGTATAATAGTTAATTTTTAAATAAATTGTAGAATATTGTAAACGGTTTTCCTCAAGCCGTGAAGGATAGAGTTGAGAAAGGAATTTTATATTATATAAAAAAAAACACTAGAAAGTAATTAAGGAAAATTAAGGTATATATATTTTTTTATTTTACATATAAGGAATCTATTCTTTTAGCGTTCTTCGTATGCGTATAGCGGTGTACTAAATAATTAATTTCTGAGTAAAATTCTAATAAAGAGAATCTACGCTTTTTTATTTTTTAGAACATAAATCGATATACAATCTAATCTTTTTTATTCTTTGTCATTTTAACCTTAAAATTGGAAACCCATTTGATTGAAATACAACAAAGAATGTCGCGTAAAGATAAAATAATTAATTTACAATATTTTCATTTAATTAGTAGCCATTAAAATGATCAAATTTTATTTCATAGTGTGTACGTCATTGCTCATTTTCCAACACAGTACCAAAGACACGCCGTACAATTTTTCTCTCAAAGGTGATTAGGTACAGATTTTTCGTATTCTTTAATTAGCACCCAACACTCCGAGCCGTATGTCAATATGGGTCTCAGCAAGGTCTTATACAGATGTAGTTTAATGCTTCTCGAGAGTGTGGAGCCGATGGAATGTCATTCTAGTATTTTACTCTGTTCCTTTTAACACAGTACAGGGATATACTTAACAAGCTTTTATATTTCTACACATTCAAAATACAGTTAAAACATAAATATCCATATCATGATATTTAGTTCACAACGAAAAAATACGTAATACATAACAGAAACCGATTAGAAAGGAAATATAATAAAATAAATAAAATTGTTTAACAATTTAAAAATTTAAAATGAAATAAACAATTAATAGTGTAATGAAGTATATGCACAGTGAATCTGACTATATTTCCTATATGAAATGTATAGATTTAATATTTGTACTACAAAATTGGTGACGAAAGCCTTTTACACCGAATAGTTGTAGCGAAAATCCTGTGCGTTCTGCCACCTTGAAAAATATCTGCCAAAAGCATGCTTGAAAAAAATCTGCCGAAAGCATGGGATTTTGCATGGGATGTTTAAAATGAAAATACTAAGTCCATCGTTTTCCTTTTCGGTTTTTCGGTCGTCACACGAGCAATGAAGTTTCATAGTCCATTGGAAAATAAGTTGAGTCATTAGGCATGATAAGACGTAGCTAGGATTAGTCATCAACCACACATTGACGGCGACTATCTGAACGAAAGCAGTTGATGTTTTTAGATTCATTATTAACTATGTTCGCATGATTGAGGATAAGAATAAATACGCACAAACGGTTGCCGACCTTCGGGATGGAGATGGCACATATAGAAGAAGAATAGGTGTTTCAATACTGTGAATCACAGGGTAGACCCATGGATAAATAATATCAGTTGGTAGTTCGAGCTTGTTTCATCTTATGATCGATACAACAGTAAAACGTACAAGAAAGCGTACACATTTCTTAAAAGCTGGCATCGCTTATGATTGAATGCCTAAGGTGTAGTCCATTTGCCTTCCTAATCTATAAAACCAAATACTCTTACATCTTATAGTGGTAGAGCCTCGTTGCAGATGAATATTTTGTCAAGAATGGCGTAATATTTGTCTGTAGCATGAATGGGCCGGCTCGCCCTTGGACGTACCACAATCACGCAGAAAACCGGCGTCTGAGTGGTAGCTTACCTACCGCGTTTCGTACGGCGAGCGGCCGAGTTCCGGAGGCGCAACACCCGCCTTCCTCCCTCTATCTTTCCCCCCCATTCCAACTCCCATAATGACACTTTCCTTAAAGGTCGGCAACGCTTCCACACTGCCTATGGCGCTGCGAAAGTCTACGAGCAGCGTTGATTACTTTCCATCAGGTGACACGCTTGCTCGTTTGCCTTCCTATCCCATAGAGAGAATTAAATGGCTTTCACATCTGGCGGCCGCAAGATTTGCTTGCGTCCTTACAATTTACGTATATTTAATTTGAATAATGACAAACTTCTAGAAAACAAAAAGTTCAGGTGCTAAAATAAAAATTCACTCACCGTCACCAGCATACAGTTGCTCTCTCGTATGGCACCACAGCAGCCGAGGAAAGAGATGATGAAGACTATACCGCCCACCACCATTGTAGCAATGGGGGCGACCTGTATATTGTTCTCCACCAACTCCTGCACAGCTGAGACTTGCAGTTGTACCGACAAGCCAAGCCCGATAAGAGCGAGGCCGGCCAACTAAATGGAAAAAGAACGCATAGAGTTAAGATTTGTTTTTTTTATACCACAGATATATTACAGACAATAGATAAGGTTAGTTCATTCTGCAATAACGTAGTACATATTAATTTATAATACACACACAACAATTTAATACAGATAATGTATACACACAAGACACAGACACATACACGTACATCTACCGCAGACTAAAAACTCTCTCGTTGAGTATAGAACTTAAAATTATTAATTTCTACTTAATGTTTCATCAGTTTGAATCAGACATTAATCTTACACACTTCTAAACCCTATTGTATTATTAATGGAATCGGGCGTTACTTTGCGGTAAATCCATCACTATGTGGACAGTCAAAAGTTTTATATATCTTGTTTAAATTTCTAATCGTTAAAAGAAAACTTTTTATTCATCCACCCATGTCCAAATACATTTTTTTAACTTGTAATGGGTGACACTTGATGCTAATACAGCTTTTACAAATATTCATTAAATTTATTTAATTAATAAATAAATATTTATAAAAGCTCCAACTCTATAATGAAAATCGTTGTTGATAGATTCAACTCGCGCCTTATGATACAGCTAAATCGGCTTCAATGTGAATGATTTACTAACATAGTTTTTAAGGTGTACACAATTACTAACACGAATGTAAAAACGTTAAATGTATGGGCCAAAAAAAAATTGTATGAAATAAAGATTATTATTATTAATTAATTAATGGTAAACCAACATATTGAGCCAGAACCGACCACGATCGATGGTGAAGTTCTCGAAGTTGTCCAGGAATATGTCTACCTAGGCCAAACAGTGCGATTAGACGGAGACAACTTCGAGAAAGAAGCCGACAGAAGGATACAGTTGGGCTGGGCAGCGTTCAGGAAATTCCGTCAAGTCTTCTCGTCACCCATACCACAAAGTCTGAAGACAAAAATCTTCAACCAGTGCGTCCTGCCCGTACTCTCTTACGGTGCCGAGACGTGGACACTGACAGTCCGTCTCCTCGCCAAGCTCAAAGTCGCTCAGAGGGCTATGGAGAGAACTATGCTTGGGGTTTCTCTGGTGGAGAATAGAAATAGAATTCGAAATGAAGAAATTCGCCGGAGAACCAGAGTCACCGACATTGCTCTTCAAGTTAGCAGACTGAAGTGGCAATGGGCTGGACACGTTTGTCAGAGAATCGACAATCGATGGAGTAGACGAGTGCTGGAGTGGAGACCGCGATTCGGCAAACGTAGTGTGGGACGCCCTCCTGCTAGATGGAGCGACGATCTGCGCAAGGCGGCTGGCAGAGACTGGATGCGTGTAGCCGAAGATCGGGCTAGGTGGCGCGCCTTGGGTGGGGCCTATGTCCAGTAGTGGACTGCCGCGGGCTGATATTGATATTGATTATTAATTTCCGTTTTATATGGGAGAAAAGATATTCTCTTATTCAGCAGGATGAGAATGTGAATTAATTGTAATTATTTAATAAAAAAATAACTCAAATAATTTTTCTTCTTTATTGACCTATGTAGGAATTAACTTTATATATTCTTTTTATTAACTTGTTTCTATTAAAGTAACATTTTTGATCACAAACATTCAAAATATCGTAAAACATGAGTTAGAAATGCACTTCGCCAATTAGCATAAAATGTGTTGTAAATTCGATCAACGTACAAAGATGAGACAAATCTTGCCACACGCGAGCCTTATCAATTTTGGAGTTTCCATTATGTATATAATATATTTTTTTATATATATATATATATATATATATATATATATATATATATATATATATATATATATATATATATATATATATATATATATATATATATATATATATATATATTTATATATATTCACGCCTATGCCCCGCAGGGGTTGGCAGTGACCACAGAGCTCTATCCGCTGCCATTCATCGCAGCGAAACAGCTCGTCATTGGTCGCTTTTCGCCCTCGTGAGAATCAGGACTTGACGGGTGGCGAACCACGTCGCTGTCATTTTTCGACACATTAGGTATATTAAATTCGTCTTAGTGAATCCCACGAGCCGCAAGGGAAGATGGAGGTCAGCCCCAGCAGAGCCCTGCATGCTGAGGCTGACCTCCATCATGAGTATATAATATTATTTATTATATTAAGTGATAATTTATATATACGGCTATGTATATTTTCATGTTTAACCATCCACTACAGGGATATTGGAAGCTATTTAATCTTGAAATAAGTGACGCCTTTATTATTCTATTTATATATTGTATTTTACGTTGTTCATCTTTTTGTATACATAGATGGATAGATAGATAGATGTATTTTTTATTGTATACCAAGAACAAGTTATACAATTATTGATTGTAATATTTATATACAAATGGTGATGTCGGTTGATGATATTTTCATTTCATTGACATTTTCGTTATGATTTTAAAAAAAAAGAAAAATTTATAAAGATATACATATAGTGATTTTTGAAAAGCTTTTTGAAAATTGGGAGAGACTTGCCTTGTCTCACCTCCAGCGGCAACAAATTCCATAATCGAACAGCCAAAGAATTTGGTATGATAAGCAGGCATTTATATATTAAATAAAAATAAATCATAAAAAAGCGTGAAATAAATAAAAAAAAACAATTAATACAAAAAATTAATAGTAACAATTGTGTATCGCTAGCAATTCCAATGCGGTGTTTATAAAATATGTGAAATAATATATTTAATAATTGACGGAGTCAGTCGTTACTTTGCGGAAATCCATTACAAAGGTAGACAGTGTCACTTTGCTCAAATCCATTGTACGTGGATGTTAACGTGAAGCGGTCTTAAAGTAAGTTTTTAACATGTATTAAAAAATGTTCAAAAGGTTCGCGTAGCAAATGAAAAATAATATGATATAATAGTTCAAATCTGCGTGGTGAATTACGTAATCATGGGATGAGATGTTTTTTCTTTTTATGGGACAGGAAGGCAAACGAGCAGGCGTGTCACCTGATGGTGAGCAATCAACGCCGCCCATAAACATCCGCAGTGGCATAGGCTGTGCAGAAGCGTTGCCGGCCTTTAAGGAAAGTGTCATTATGGGAGGGGAGAGGGAGGAGGGGGGAGGGGGTTGGTCCTCCGGAACTCAACCGCTCACCGAACGAAACGCGGTAAACTAACTAAGCTACCACTCAGACGCCGGTTTTCTGCGGGAGTGTTGTACTTCCCCGGGCGAGCCGGCCCATTCATGCTACAGACAAATAATATGCCATTCTATAGGATTTATCATTCTTCCGATGTTTTAGAAGTCGGTTTAGTTTTAGAACCAAACAAGAGCCAAATCAATATCAGCCCGCGGCAGTCCACTGCTGGACATAGGCCTCACCCAAGGCGCGCCATCTAGCCCGATCTTCGGCTACACGCATCCAGTCTCTGCCAGCCGCCTTGCGCAGATCGTCGCTCCATCTAGCAGGAGGGCATCCCACACCATGTTTGCCGAGTCGCGGTCTCCACTCCAGCACTCGTCTACTCCAATTATTGTCGGTTCTCTGACAAACATGTCCAGCCCATTGCCACTTCAGTCCGCTAACTTGAAGAGCTATGTCGGTGACTCTGGTTCTCCGGCGAATTATAAATATATACCATCCTTCATTTACTCAATCACCCATTGCCGTTACTCCCAGCACTAAGAAGTTATCGCATTATCTTCTATTTATGTTTTATCGCTAAACAGATAGGGTAGATTAGGTTTTCGCTTTTACCGTTGTATTTGTTGTTATGATTCAATAGTAAAATTATTCTTGTATATTAATAATAAAAATTTTAACTGTGTCTACTGACTTTTCCCGCCAACTTACATCAGTAACGTCGTATTTTTGTTTCCTTTATAATCTTACTATTTGTGGCGTATTGTACAATATAGTTCGATTAAGACGTATAAATGGAGTGATATGAAATAAATGCGTGTATAGTGACTTTTTAAGTTGACTGCAAAAGTCCTCGGAAGGTTTTGGTAGGACAGCCACCATTTTGTAAAGACGTAACGTGACAAGCGGACTCGTACATTTAAATATACTTGATGTTATTATATTTTACTTGACAGTGGCATAATAGTTATAGCTAATTGCCATCGTGACTTTTTAAGTTGACCGCAAAAGTCTATAGAAGGTTTTGGTAGAATGGCTACCATTTTGTAAAGACGTAACGTGACAAACGGACTAGTACATTTAAATATACTTGATATTATTAAATTTATTTGACAGTGGCATAATAGTGATAGCTAATTACCATAAAAAAACTGTTGCTGGTGTACTTTGATCATAATGCCGTAAAGGTACTATTATGTCAGTAGGGAACTTGATTGTTGATTAGTCAATCATTTCAAGATTTTTGTCATGAATACAGTTTATTAATTCATTCATGAGACATTTATGGCGAAACAGATACGCAATCTATGCCGTGTTCAACACACGGTTGTTCATACAATAACAATTTATCTTTCGTCGAAACCGACGCGATGTGGTGTATATCTTATCTAGCTTTTATCAACTTTCAGCGTTGTGGGACTGACTGAGCCTTAAATAATAATTATTAACGTTTCTAGACGTATGGTAAGTAAAAATTTACATTACTATATTTCAGAATTACTAGGAATTAATAAAATTTTAAAATAGACCGCGACTCAGCAAACGTAGTGTGGGACCCCCCTGGTAGATGGAGCGATGATCTGCGCAAGGCGGCTGGCAGAGACTGGATGCGTGTAGCCGAAGATCGGGCTAGGTGGCGCGCCTTGAGTGAGGCCTATGTACAGTAATGGACTGCCGCGGGCTGATATTGATTAAAAATTAAATGAAGATAAAACCTAAATATTTAAAATATCAAAAAACCAGCATATTATCGAAATGTGAATGCTCGACCTCAAAGTGAAAGACAAGATAAGACTGAAAATAACGCGAAGCCAAACATAAAATATATTATTAAAAAACTAAAATCTATCAGTCATATAGTAAGCAACAAGGGGGACAAATAGGCCAAAGAAATAAAATATAAAAGGGGAGACTGCGATGTAGATGGGAGGAAGATATCAGAAAGATACATGTAGTATATAATGGGGTTGACGCGGACGAGAAAAGCGGATAATGGTATGGTACTACGTGAAAAATTCTTGGGGAGGCCTATGCTAAAGGAAGACAATCTTACCGGTGTCGAAAAATCAAGCATTAAGTTGTATTATAAACAAAGATGTTAATATTAAGGCTATTGATAATTTTTACGAATAATTACACCACAAGTTACAATATGTTTTTTTTATGGGTTACGAAGGCAAACGAGAAACGTGTCACCTGATGGAAGCAATCAACGCCGCCCATAGACATCCATAGTGCCATAGGCAGTGCAGAAGCGTTATCGGCCTTTAAGGAAAGTGTAATTATGTGAGGGGGAGGGGGGAGGAAGATTGGGCCTCTGGAACTCAACCGCTCACCGGACGAAGCGCGGTAGCTAAGCTTCCATTCGGACGCCTGTTCTCTGTGGGAGTGTGGTACATCCCCGGGCTAGCCGGCCAATTCAAGCTATAGGCAAATAATATGCCTTTCTTGACAAGGTATTCGTCTGCAGCGTACCTCTACTGCTACATTTTAGGTTACATTATGACAATAATTCTTATGTGGCAGATTAGTGCCTGAACTAGGGGTGAGCATGTATCTATTTAATCATTATTGTAGTTCCTAGGATAGATTCCGGCCATCCATGGTATCTCATGTGGAGATCATACCATGTGAGTGTCGTAGCAAACACTAATGCATTTAGCCGACTATAAAAAACAAATCCACAATCCTAAATTCGCTCGCAAAACACGGGAATTACAGTAGTATCCCTCAATTCTGAGGGAGATGAATCACCAGCAGTGGAGCATCACTTTGATTGATGGTACCATTGTTATAATGTACTGTTGCGTACCACATATGAAAAACCATTATTTTTATATGAAACGATTAAAACCTCATTTTGAAATCTCAAAATCCTAGTCAAGCAAGCCATTATAGCAACTTTTAAAAATAAATTGACAAGACGTCCGTCAATGCGTGAACGAACAGTTAATACAAAATAGCTGCGCGCGGAAAAGAGACAGGACAGACATTGCTGGAACATTTTCGAATTTCTACATGGGGCGACGGCAAGTCGAAGGAGAGTTTTTAAACAGAGAAGCAGAAGAGAAGTGGATGTAAAGTGAAGAGAAGTGAAACTAGTGGCCGATTTCCTTTTTCCGATCCCAAACCCCAGCTCGTAACAATATTTTTTATATATGTCCCGCTCTCTCATAAAAACGGCTTAACAGGACAGTTGAGATAGTGTCATAATATTAGGTCACTTATGAAGATAAAATACGATGTCTAATGACCACAATCATTATAAGATAGACAGATGGGCCGGTGGCACCGTAGTCTGTCATTACTTGAATTTATTTATTTATATATTTGTCACAAAGATCAAATTAGAGTTGTGGAAAGAAATTAACATAACAAATCGCTTATGCTACAGTTCTATAGAATAATAGAAGTAGTGACAAAAATTGAGGAAGGGACGCTTAGATGGTTTAGGCAAATAGAGAGGATGGATGAAAGACGAGTGATAAAATAAATTTATACTGTGTAATGGAATCATATAGGGTGAGGAGCTGAAGGGAAAAAGCTAAACGAAGATCCGACTGGAAAAAAATACTGAACCAGGCTAAGGCCCACCCGCGGCTGTAATGCCTTGATGATGATGAATGGAACGGTAGAGAAAGACCAAGGAGAACATACCTTGATCAAATTGCTCAAGTAATTTTCTTTATCTTGATCTTGTATGAAGATAATAATTAGTGTGGATGAAGCAAAGAAAGTGTGCTTGGATCATAGCAGATGGAGATCTGTGGTCTCTGCCTAACCCTACGTGAATCGTGATCAAATGTGTGTATATATGTATTCTAAATGTTTGCTCATAGAATGGTTATATTATGATCAAATAATAAGGGTTATTTCTTTAAATGTATTCTTATACAAAAAAAAATATAATTATTAAACATTTAATTATTGAAAATATCAAATGTGTTCGTATTATAGTTAATTAAACTATCATTGTATGGGCGAAAAATGCGCACCATTGAATTATAAAAAGAGATAAAACTCATCTTAATCATTTCGAGAGAACTACGAGTCTAATTAATTATACGTCAGCTATCAGCCTACAGAAGTTTTAACTTGGCTGGTTGGAACAAGACGCAGAGAAGGCAGAATGGTGATCAAAAAGGAAGCCATCTGGCAACAGTAATACGTCTGTCCGTTGTCATGCGCCATGGTTAGCATCGGACTCATCAGTCAGCGATCAGAACTTCATCCGACAAAAGCACGAAAGGGTTTGGTGGCGGTTTAAATGAGAATCTGATGGGACCCATCCTAATAATAGTGTGTGGATAATGGAAAACCGTTGGCGTAGACAGTTGGAGATCATATCTTAGCAAACGTAGTGTGGGACTCCCCGGCTAGATAGAGCGACTATCAACTCAAGGCAGCCGGCAATAGCTGGAATTGTTTAAAGGGAGGTTTATGCCCAGCTGTGAACTGTTGCAGTTTAAAAATGCATTACGTTAGAGCAAGGATTCCCAAAGTGGTCGATATCGACTCCATGGGGGTCAACATTTTGGGGGTCGATGAGATCTAAACATCCACACCTAACAATCATTACAAGTTCTTATTTGAAACTTTCAAGATACGTAAAACAAAAAACACAAGGTACACCCATGTCATTGATTAAGAAGCAATAAATCTATGGTTAATTTACTTATTATTTAATAAATATTAAGGTATTTAAACAATAAGATATTTTTCATAAAACTATTGTGTAATGATGTAAAATTACTTAAATGTTTTAAATCATAAAATAAATGTACAATAGCTAATAGATAGTGTTATTTTAATTAAATGAAAATTCCTTTTTTGGGGGGTAGGTGGTCGATGTAGTTTTCAAAAAATTATATAGGAGTCGATAATCAATGAAATTTGGCAAGCGCTGCTTTAGAGTATAACCGCTTGTGAGTGTGGAATCCGCGGGAAGCGGCAGTCTAAAATATCAGTCTCTATTTCTAGAAGTTGACTGGATTTCAATAAAAACAAATGTTAAAAATTAATAAGCGAATACTATGAAGTAATTGTACGGGCATGCACGGTTTATAATTTTATATTTCTCGCTAATCAAGTTTCGCAGAAGACTTCATATGGCTGCCGTCGATGTTTTGATATATGTAGACAAAATATATTTTATCGTATTTCAAAGAAACTGAAATAGGATGATTCAAATGATATATGTATGACGAACACACAATGATATACTAAAGGCTATTAAAAATGTTATGACAAATTACACTAATTATATATTTGTTTCCATATCAGAACTGGAAAAATCTTATTGCTACACAAAGCGATTTCTTCTAAACAACCTTTTTGTAGTAAAAACATTGGAAAACAAATAATATAAAAAAAATTAAGTCAAGTCCTACTTTTTTCTAGCGATGTACGCTTCGCCACTGAAGGTTATTACTCCTAAATATATATTTTATCATGTGGAGGAACCAAGGAAATTATGCCGAGATCGTAGCAGATGGAGATCTGGTGCCTCTGCCCACCCCTACGGGAATGCATGGAACGTTTCGAATTTTGCTAACGTGAAAATATGCATTCAAAGCTCGGGAAAAGGTTGGGAATATTGGTTCTATTGTTATTCATTTGTATATAATAATCAGATTGAATTTCGCATCGTAAACAATCTGTGGGCTTGTGCAAGCCGATGTTCGTCGCCGACCGCCATGTTTCTTTATCAGTTACAGACCGACCTCCGGCGCTAGAGCACACCTCTCGGAATCACTCCTCCTTGAAAAAAAGTATACTTAAATAAATCCAAGATGGGCTGTGGTGAAATAATGGTCAAATACATCTTGTTCTTCGCCAACTTATTCTTTGCGGTAAGTGGATATTTTATTACACAAAAAAAAAATTAAAGTGTTTTCAAAATCAGCTCCATTTATGTAAATTTTTTCACCCGAATAACCTTATTTATTTAACTCTTTCAATTTTTAAAATTAATATATAATTTTTCTATTTTAATTGCTCACATATTAATGTAACAATTACAGGTTAAAACTTATTTATATTTTATTCTAATTATATATTTTTGCATTTTTTAATAAAAATAAAAAAAAAATTGACTAAAAAATATATAACACTTTAATTTTTTACACGTGAAATGGAACCTTGACTTTTTTTAAACTCGTTATGTTATTTGTGTGTTTTTAAAAATTATTTTTCCATCCCGGCATATTTAGTGAATTTAGTCTATTTATAATAAATTTAAATTTTATACAAATTTTTTTTTCTTCTTAATTACATCATTCACAACAATATAATTTGGTGATACAAATGAAATTACAGAAAGATTCACTTGTTTCCAACTTGCAAATGAACCTAAGAAAGTTAAATATTATTAATTAATTAAATAATAATAAAATTATAAATAAGATATTTTTCATTCTACTAAATATGCTGGGACTGATATTACCTGTACCTGTTATATTTCAATAATAGGATATCGAAGCGAGCTGCAGATGGAAGGCGAATTTTCAATTTTTCTTCATGCACGTTTACCATAGCAAATTGAATGACCTAGCTGGGCAAAATAACTTAAAACAGATCTTATCCAAATAATATATCCCATTATAATCCCATGGTACGCATTTGTCGCCTATACAAATATATATTTATTGACCAAGGTATAGAAATGTTCGATATTTTCAATATCAAAATAAACCAATTAAATCGAACGCGCCGCGATATCTTTGGCAGCCGATAGATCACAGAATTATTGTTATCCTTCTTTTTTGTATTTCTTATTTTGTTTTATTTGATTTTATCTGTTCAATTTTATAGTATTTCGTTATTATATAAGTAACCCTATTGTTAAAATTTAGCCATGCTGTGCGCAAATTTAAACAGTTGCATAGAAAAAAATAAATAACTATTTTCATAAAGATAAGCTTGAATTGAAACATTATTATGTAGCTAGTTATAGTAGCAAAAGGAAGAAGAATGAATGTAGAAGACTGATTTCAGAGTATATTCGTTATTGCATATCGTTTGGTACACGGCAAGAAGTTCTTCTTTCGTCCATTCCCTCAACTTTTCTACTTACTTTCCTTAGTAAGGGGGATACCCTTACCAAAAATGAATTTAGCGCCCCCTGGTGATGAAAAGATTCTTCGTGATACATTTTTTTACAGAAACTTAATAAAATTTCTTCTGCTAAAAAAATAAGAGTTCTTGCTCAGCATATACCAGGCGCCGGACCAAAAACCAACCGCATATATCCACTACTGGGCATGGGGCCTCCCCATTTCTGCATACATTAACCCACCACGCTTTACCAAAGCAGATGGGCGGGACATATCTGCAATTAATAATAGATTTTTTTATCCCGATGAGGGAATCGTACCTGCGACCCTTGATTTCGAAAACGGTAACTTCGTCAATAAATCAATGATCAGTTAACTATGGATATGTATATTATGTTAATTTGTATTCCTGTTCATCCCATAACCTTCCATCAACAATCTTAATCACCGCTACTCATATTAGTCCGTGGACATCCATACATGTCCATATTCAAAAGGCTATATATAATAATTTTTAGTTAACTTGTAGTGGATGCCACTTGATGTTAATACAATTTTTTCAAATATTAATTAATTTTACTTTTATACAGTAGAAAAAAATTCTCTTATATAAGATATTTATATACATATCACACGCCTGTTTCCCGTAGGGGTGGGCAGAGGCACCAGATCTCCATCTGCTACGATCTCGGCATAATTTCCTTGGTTCCTCCACATGATAAAATATATATTTAGGAGTAATAACCTTCAGTGGCGAAGCGTACATCGCTAGAAAAAAGTAGGACTTGACTTAATTTTTTTTATATTATTTGTTTTCCAATGTTTTTACTACAAAAAGGTTGTTTAGAAGAAATCGCTTTGTGTAGCAATAAGATTTTTCCAGTTCTGATATGGAAACAAATATATAATTAGTGTAATTTGTCATAACATTTTTAATAGCCTTTAGTATATCATTGTGTGTTCGTCATACATATATCATTTGAATCATCCTATTTCAGTTTCTTTGAAATACGATAAAATATATTTTGTCTACATATATCAAAACATCGACGGCAGCCATATGAAGTCTTCTGCGAAACTTGATTAGCGAGAAATATAAAATTATAAACCGTGCATGCCCGTACAATTACTTCATAGTATTCGCTTATTAATTTTTAACATTTGTTTTTATTGAAATCCAGTCAACTTCTAGAAATAGAGACTGATATTTTAGACTGCCGCTTCCCGCGGATTCCACACTCACAAGCGGTTATACTCTAAAGCAGCGCTTGCCAAATTTCATTGATTATCGACTCCTATATAATTTTTTGAAAACTACATCGACCACCTACCCCCCAAAAAAGGAATTTTCATTTAATTAAAATAACACTATCTATTAGCTATTGTACATTTATTTTATGATTTAAAACATTTAAGTAATTTTACATCATTACACAATAGTTTTATGAAAAATATCTTATTGTTTAAATACCTTAATATTTATTAAATAATAAGTAAATTAACCATAGATTTATTGCTTCTTAATCAATGACATGGGTGTACCTTGTGTTTTTTGTTTTACGTATCTTGAAAGTTTCAAATAAGAACTTGTAATGATTGTTAGGTGTGGATGTTTAGATCTCATCGACCCCCAAAATGTTGACCCCCATGGAGTCGATATCGACCACTTTGGGAATCCTTGCTCTAACGTAATGCATTTTTAAACTGCAACAGTTCACAGCTGGGCATAAACCTCCCTTTAAACAATTCCAGCTATTGCCGGCTGCCTTGAGTTGATAGTCGCTCTATCTAGCCGGGGAGTCCCACACTACGTTTGCTAAGATATGATCTCCAACTGTCTACGCCAACGGTTTTCCATTATCCACACACTATTATTAGGATGGGTCCCATCAGATTCTCATTTAAACCGCCACCAAACCCTTTCGTGCTTTTGTCGGATGAAGTTCTGATCGCTGACTGATGAGTCCGATGCTAACCATGGCGCATGACAACGGACAGACGTATTACTGTTGCCAGATGGCTTCCTTTTTGATCACCATTCTGCCTTCTCTGCGTCTTGTTCCAACCAGCCAAGTTAAAACTTCTGTAGGCTGATAGCTGACGTATAATTAATTAGACTCGTAGTTCTCTCGAAATGATTAAGATGAGTTTTATCTCTTTTTATAATTCAATGGTGCGCATTTTTCGCCCATACAATGATAGTTTAATTAACTATAATACGAACACATTTGATATTTTCAATAATTAAATGTTTAATAATTATATTTTTTTTTGTATAAGAATACATTTAAAGAAATAACCCTTATTATTTGATCATAATATAACCATTCTATGAGCAAACATTTAGAATACATATATACACACATTTGATCACGATTCACGTAGGGTTAGGCAGAGACCACAGATCTCCATCTGCTATGATCCAAGCACACTTTCTTTGCTTCATCCACACTAATTATTATCTTCATACAAGATCAAGATAAAGAAAATTACTTGAGCAATTTGATCAAGGTATGTTCTCCTTGGTCTTTCTCTACCGTTCCATTCATCATCATCAAGGCATTACAGCCGCGGGTGGGCCTTAGCCTGGTTCAGTATTTTTTTCCAGTCGGATCTTCGTTTAGCTTTTTCCCTTCAGCTCCTCACCCTATATGATTCCATTACACAGTATAAATTTATTTTATCACTCGTCTTTCATCCATCCTCTCTATTTGCCTAAACCATCTAAGCGTCCCTTCCTCAATTTTTGTCACTACTTCTATTATTCTATAGAACTGTAGCATAAGCGATTTGTTATGTTAATTTCTTTCCACAACTCTAATTTGATCTTTGTGACAAATATATAAATAAATAAATTCAAGTAATGACAGACTACGGTGCCACCGGCCCATCTGTCTATCTTATAATGATTGTGGTCATTAGACATCGTATTTTATCTTCATAAGTGACCTAATATTATGACACTATCTCAACTGTCCTGTTAAGCCGTTTTTATGAGAGAGCGGGACATATATAAAAAATATTGTTACGAGCTGGGGTTTGGGATCGGAAAAAGGAAATCGGCCACTAGTTTCACTTCTCTTCACTTTACATCCACTTCTCTTCTGCTTCTCTGTTTAAAAACTCTCCTTCGACTTGCCGTCGCCCCATGTAGAAATTCGAAAATGTTCCAGCAATGTCTGTCCTGTCTCTTTTCCGCGCGCAGCTATTTTGTATTAACTGTTCGTTCACGCATTGACGGACGTCTTGTCAATTTATTTTTAAAAGTTGCTATAATGGCTTGCTTGACTAGGATTTTGAGATTTCAAAATGAGGTTTTAATCGTTTCATGTAAAAATAATGGTTTTTCATATGTGGTACGCAACAGTACATTATAACAATGGTACCATCAATCAAAGTGATGATGACTGCTGGTGATTCGTCTCCCTCAAAATTGAGGGATACTACTGTAATTCCCGTGTTTTGCGAGCGAATTTAGGATTGTGAATTTGTTTTTTATAGTCGGCTAAATGCATTTGTGTTTGCTACGACACTCACATGGTATGATCTCCACATGAGACACCATGGATGGCCGGAATCTATCCTAGGAACTACAATAATGATTAAATAGATACATGCTCACCCCTAGTTCAGGCACTAGTCTGCCACATAAGAATTATTGTCATAATGTAACCTAAAATGTAGTAGTAGAGGTACGCTGCAGACGAATACCTTGTCAAGAAAGGCATATTATTTGCCTATAGCTTGAATGGGCCGGCTAGCCCGGGGATGTACCACACTCCCACAGAGAACAGGTATCCGAATGGAAGCTTAGCTACCGCGCTTCGTCCGGTGAGCGGTTGAGTTTCAGAGGCCCAATCTTCCTCCCCCCTCCCGCTCACATAATTACACTTTCTTTAAAGGCCGATAACGCTTCTGCACTGCCTATGGCACTATGGATGTCTATGGGCGGCGTTGATTGCTTTCCATCAGGTGACACGCTTTCTCGTTTGCCTTCGTAACCCATAAAAAAACATATTGTAACTTGTGGTGTAATTATTCGTAAAAATTATCAATAGCCTTAATATTAACATCTTTGTTTATAATACAACTTAATGCTTGATTTTTCGACACCGGTAAGATTGTCTTCCTTTAGCATAGGCCTCCCCAAGAATTTTTCACGTAGTACCATACCATTTTCCGCTTTTCTCGTCCGCGTCAACCCCATTATATACTACATGTATCTTTCTGATATCTTCCTCCCATCTACATCGCAGTCTCTCCTTTTATATTTTATTTCTTTGGCCTATTTGTCCCCCTTGCTGCTTACTATATGACTGATAGATTTTAGTTTTTTAATGATATATTTTATGTTTGGCTTTGCGTTATTTTCAGTCTTATCTTGTCTTTCACTTTGAGGTCGAGCATTCACATTTCGATAATATGCTGGTTTTTTGATATTTTAAATATTTAGGTTTTATCTTCATTTAATTTTTAATCAATATCAGCCCGCGGCAGTCCATTACTGTACATAGGCCTCACTCAAGGCGCGCCACCTAGCCCGATCTTCGGCTACACGCATCCAGTCTCTGCCAGCCGCCTTGCGCAGATCATCGCTCCATCTACCAGGGGGGTCCCACACTACGTTTGCTGAGTCGCGGTCTATTTTAAAATTTTATTAATTCCTAGTAATTCTGAAATATAGTAATGTAAATTTTTACTTACCATACGTCTAGAAACGTTAATAATTATTATTTAAGGCTCAGTCAGTCCCACAACGCTGAAAGTTGATAAAAGCTAGATAAGATATACACCACATCGCGTCGGTTTCGACGAAAGATAAATTGTTATTGTATGAACAACCGTGTGTTGAACACGGCATAGATTGCGTATCTGTTTCGCCATAAATGTCTCATGAATGAATTAATAAACTGTATTCATGACAAAAATCTTGAAATGATTGACTAATCAACAATCAAGTTCCCTACTGACATAATAGTACCTTTACGGCATTATGATCAAAGTACACCAGCAACAGTTTTTTTATGGTAATTAGCTATCACTATTATGCCACTGTCAAATAAATTTAATAATATCAAGTATATTTAAATGTACTAGTCCGTTTGTCACGTTACGTCTTTACAAAATGGTAGCCATTCTACCAAAACCTTCTATAGACTTTTGCGGTCAACTTAAAAAGTCACGATGGCAATTAGCTATAACTATTATGCCACTGTCAAGTAAAATATAATAACATCAAGTATATTTAAATGTACGAGTCCGCTTGTCACGTTACGTCTTTACAAAATGGTGGCTGTCCTACCAAAACCTTCCGAGGACTTTTGCAGTCAACTTAAAAAGTCACTATACACGCATTTATTTCATATCACTCCATTTATACGTCTTAATCGAACTATATTGTACAATACGCCACAAATAGTAAGATTATAAAGGAAACAAAAATACGACGTTACTGATGTAAGTTGGCGGGAAAAGTCAGTAGACACAGTTAAAATTTTTATTATTAATATACAAGAATAATTTTACTATTGAATCATAACAACAAATACAACGGTAAAAGCGAAAACCTAATCTACCCTATCTGTTTAGCGATAAAACATAAATAGAAGATAATGCGATAACTTCTTAGTGCTGGGAGTAACTGCAATGGGTGATTGAGTAAATGAAGGATGGTATTTGGCTTTTATAATTCGCCGGAGAACCAGAGTCACCGACATAGCTCTTCAAGTTAGCAGACTGGAGTGGCAATGGGCTGGACATGTTTGTCGGAGAACCGACAATAATTGGAGTAGACGAGTGCTGGAGTGGAGACCGCGACTCGGCAAACGTAGTGTGGGACGCCCTCCTGCTAGATGGAGCAACGATCTGCGCAAGGCGGCTGGCAGAGACTGGATGCGTGTAGCCGAAGATCGGGCTAGATGGCGCGCCTTGGGTGAGGCCTATGTCCAGCAGTGGACTGCCGCGGGCTGATATTGATTTGGCTCTTGTTTGGTTCTAAAACTAAACCGACTTCTAAAACATCGGAAGAATGATAAATCCTATAGAATGGCATATTATTTGTCTGTAGCATGAATGGGCCGGCTCGCCCGGGGAAGTACAACACTCCCGCAGAAAACCGGCGTCTGAGTGGTAGCTTAGTTAGTTTACCGCGTTTCGTTCGGTGAGCGGTTGAGTTCCGGAGGACCAACCCCCTCCCCCTCCTCCCTCTCCCCTCCCATAATGACACTTTCCTTAAAGGCCGGCAACGCTTCTGCACAGCCTATGCCACTGCGGATGTTTATGGGCGGCGTTGATTGCTCACCATCAGGTGACACGCCTGCTCGTTTGCCTTCCTGTCCCATAAAAAGAAAAAACATCTCATCCCATGATTACGTAATTCACCACGCAGATTTGAACTATTATATCATATTATTTTTCATTTGCTACGCGAACCTTTTGAACATTTTTTAATACATGTTAAAAACTTACTTTAAGACCGCTTCACGTTAACATCCACGTACAATGGATTTGAGCAAAGTGACACTGTCTACCTTTGTAATGGATTTCCGCAAAGTAACGACTGACTCCGTCAATTATTAAATATATTATTTCACATATTTTATAAACACCGCATTGGAATTGCTAGCGATACACAATTGTTACTATTAATTTTTTGTATTAATTGTTTTTTTTTATTTATTTCACGCTTTTTTATGATTTATTTTTATTTAATATATAAATGCCTGCTTATCATACCAAATTCTTTGGCTGTTCGATTATGGAATTTGTTGCCGCTGGAGGTGAGACAAGGCAAGTCTCTCCCAATTTTCAAAAAGCTTTTCAAAAATCACTATATGTATATCTTTATAAATTTTTCTTTTTTTTTAAAATCATAACGAAAATGTCAATGAAATGAAAATATCATCAACCGACATCACCATTTGTATATAAATATTACAATCAATAATTGTATAACTTGTTCTTGGTATACAATAAAAAATACATCTATCTATCTATCCATCTATGTATACAAAAAGATGAACAACGTAAAATACAATATATAAATAGAATAATAAAGGCGTCACTTATTTCAAGATTAAATAGCTTCCAATATCCCTGTAGTGGATGGTTAAACATGAAAATATACATAGCCGTATATATAAATTATCACTTAATATAATAAATAATATTATATACTCATGATGGAGGTCAGCCTCAGCATGCAGGGCTCTGCTGGGGCTGACCTCCATCCTCCCTTGCGGCTCGTGGGATTCACTAAGACGAATTTAATATACCTAATGTGTCGAAAAATGACAGCGACGTGGTTCGCCACCCGTCAAGTCCTGATTCTCACGAGGGCGAAAAGCGACCAATGACGAGCTGTTTCGCTGCGATG
The DNA here is from genome assembly GCA_031353405.1 of Baronia brevicornis. Lineage (NCBI taxonomy): Eukaryota > Metazoa > Arthropoda > Insecta > Lepidoptera > Papilionidae > Baronia > Baronia brevicornis. The sequence goes on along the minus strand of JASFAT010001681.1, from coordinate 37,566 downwards.
AATGGCAGCGGATAGAGCTCTGTGGTCACTGCCAACCCCTGCGGGGCATAGGCGTGAATATATATAAATATATATATATATATATATATATATATATATATATATATATATATATATATATATATATATATATATATATATATATATATATATATATATATATATATATAAAAAAATATATTATATACATAATGGAAACTCCAAAATTGATAAGGCTCGCGTGTGGCAAGATTTGTCTCATCTTTGTACGTTGATCGAATTTACAACACATTTTATGCTAATTGGCGAAGTGCATTTCTAACTCATGTTTTACGATATTTTGAATGTTTGTGATCAAAAATGTTACTTTAATAGAAACAAGTTAATAAAAAGAATATATAAAGTTAATTCCTACATAGGTCAATAAAGAAGAAAAATTATTTGAGTTATTTTTTTATTAAATAATTACAATTAATTCACATTCTCATCCTGCTGAATAAGAGAATATCTTTTCTCCCATATAAAACGGAAATTAATAATCAATATCAATATCAGCCCGCGGCAGTCCACTACTGGACATAGGCCCCACCCAAGGCGCGCCACCTAGCCCGATCTTCGGCTACACGCATCCAGTCTCTGCCAGCCGCCTTGCGCAGATCGTCGCTCCATCTAGCAGGAGGGCGTCCCACACTACGTTTGCCGAATCGCGGTCTCCACTCCAGCACTCGTCTACTCCATCGATTGTCGATTCTCTGACAAACGTGTCCAGCCCATTGCCACTTCAGTCTGCTAACTTGAAGAGCAATGTCGGTGACTCTGGTTCTCCGGCGAATTTCTTCATTTCGAATTCTATTTCTATTCTCCACCAGAGAAACCCCAAGCATAGTTCTCTCCATAGCCCTCTGAGCGACTTTGAGCTTGGCGAGGAGACGGACTGTCAGTGTCCACGTCTCGGCACCGTAAGAGAGTACGGGCAGGACGCACTGGTTGAAGATTTTTGTCTTCAGACTTTGTGGTATGGGTGACGAGAAGACTTGACGGAATTTCCTGAACGCTGCCCAGCCCAACTGTATCCTTCTGTCGGCTTCTTTCTCGAAGTTGTCTCCGTCTAATCGCACTGTTTGGCCTAGGTAGACATATTCCTGGACAACTTCGAGAACTTCACCATCGATCGTGGTCGGTTCTGGCTCAATATGTTGGTTTACCATTAATTAATTAATAATAATAATCTTTATTTCATACAATTTTTTTTTGGCCCATACATTTAACGTTTTTACATTCGTGTTAGTAATTGTGTACACCTTAAAAACTATGTTAGTAAATCATTCACATTGAAGCCGATTTAGCTGTATCATAAGGCGCGAGTTGAATCTATCAACAACGATTTTCATTATAGAGTTGGAGCTTTTATAAATATTTATTTATTAATTAAATAAATTTAATGAATATTTGTAAAAGCTGTATTAGCATCAAGTGTCACCCATTACAAGTTAAAAAAATGTATTTGGACATGGGTGGATGAATAAAAAGTTTTCTTTTAACGATTAGAAATTTAAACAAGATATATAAAACTTTTGACTGTCCACATAGTGATGGATTTACCGCAAAGTAACGCCCGATTCCATTAATAATACAATAGGGTTTAGAAGTGTGTAAGATTAATGTCTGATTCAAACTGATGAAACATTAAGTAGAAATTAATAATTTTAAGTTCTATACTCAACGAGAGAGTTTTTAGTCTGCGGTAGATGTACGTGTATGTGTCTGTGTCTTGTGTGTATACATTATCTGTATTAAATTGTTGTGTGTGTATTATAAATTAATATGTACTACGTTATTGCAGAATGAACTAACCTTATCTATTGTCTGTAATATATCTGTGGTATAAAAAAAACAAATCTTAACTCTATGCGTTCTTTTTCCATTTAGTTGGCCGGCCTCGCTCTTATCGGGCTTGGCTTGTCGGTACAACTGCAAGTCTCAGCTGTGCAGGAGTTGGTGGAGAACAATATACAGGTCGCCCCCATTGCTACAATGGTGGTGGGCGGTATAGTCTTCATCATCTCTTTCCTCGGCTGCTGTGGTGCCATACGAGAGAGCAACTGTATGCTGGTGACGGTGAGTGAATTTTTATTTTAGCACCTGAACTTTTTGTTTTCTAGAAGTTTGTCATTATTCAAATTAAATATACGTAAATTGTAAGGACGCAAGCAAATCTTGCGGCCGCCAGATGTGAAAGCCATTTAATTCTCTCTATGGGATAGGAAGGCAAACGAGCAAGCGTGTCACCTGATGGAAAGTAATCAACGCTGCTCGTAGACTTTCGCAGCGCCATAGGCAGTGTGGAAGCGTTGCCGACCTTTAAGGAAAGTGTCATTATGGGAGTTGGAATGGGGGGGAAAGATAGAGGGAGGAAGGCGGGTGTTGCGCCTCCGGAACTCGGCCGCTCGCCGTACGAAACGCGGTAGGTAAGCTACCACTCAGACGCCGGTTTTCTGCGTGATTGTGGTACGTCCAAGGGCGAGCCGGCCCATTCATGCTACAGACAAATATTACGCCATTCTTGACAAAATATTCATCTGCAACGAGGCTCTACCACTATAAGATGTAAGAGTATTTGGTTTTATAGATTAGGAAGGCAAATGGACTACACCTTAGGCATTCAATCATAAGCGATGCCAGCTTTTAAGAAATGTGTACGCTTTCTTGTACGTTTTACTGTTGTATCGATCATAAGATGAAACAAGCTCGAACTACCAACTGATATTATTTATCCATGGGTCTACCCTGTGATTCACAGTATTGAAACACCTATTCTTCTTCTATATGTGCCATCTCCATCCCGAAGGTCGGCAACCGTTTGTGCGTATTTATTCTTATCCTCAATCATGCGAACATAGTTAATAATGAATCTAAAAACATCAACTGCTTTCGTTCAGATAGTCGCCGTCAATGTGTGGTTGATGACTAATCCTAGCTACGTCTTATCATGCCTAATGACTCAACTTATTTTCCAATGGACTATGAAACTTCATTGCTCGTGTGACGACCGAAAAACCGAAAAGGAAAACGATGGACTTAGTATTTTCATTTTAAACATCCCATGCAAAATCCCATGCTTTCGGCAGATTTTTTTCAAGCATGCTTTTGGCAGATATTTTTCAAGGTGGCAGAACGCACAGGATTTTCGCTACAACTATTCGGTGTAAAAGGCTTTCGTCACCAATTTTGTAGTACAAATATTAAATCTATACATTTCATATAGGAAATATAGTCAGATTCACTGTGCATATACTTCATTACACTATTAATTGTTTATTTCATTTTAAATTTTTAAATTGTTAAACAATTTTATTTATTTTATTATATTTCCTTTCTAATCGGTTTCTGTTATGTATTACGTATTTTTTCGTTGTGAACTAAATATCATGATATGGATATTTATGTTTTAACTGTATTTTGAATGTGTAGAAATATAAAAGCTTGTTAAGTATATCCCTGTACTGTGTTAAAAGGAACAGAGTAAAATACTAGAATGACATTCCATCGGCTCCACACTCTCGAGAAGCATTAAACTACATCTGTATAAGACCTTGCTGAGACCCATATTGACATACGGCTCGGAGTGTTGGGTGCTAATTAAAGAATACGAAAAATCTGTACCTAATCACCTTTGAGAGAAAAATTGTACGGCGTGTCTTTGGTACTGTGTTGGAAAATGAGCAATGACGTACACACTATGAAATAAAATTTGATCATTTTAATGGCTACTAATTAAATGAAAATATTGTAAATTAATTATTTTATCTTTACGCGACATTCTTTGTTGTATTTCAATCAAATGGGTTTCCAATTTTAAGGTTAAAATGACAAAGAATAAAAAAGATTAGATTGTATATCGATTTATGTTCTAAAAAATAAAAAAGCGTAGATTCTCTTTATTAGAATTTTACTCAGAAATTAATTATTTAGTACACCGCTATACGCATACGAAGAACGCTAAAAGAATAGATTCCTTATATGTAAAATAAAAAAATATATATACCTTAATTTTCCTTAATTACTTTCTAGTGTTTTTTTTTATATAATATAAAATTCCTTTCTCAACTCTATCCTTCACGGCTTGAGGAAAACCGTTTACAATATTCTACAATTTATTAAAAAATTATACCACCAATTATAACAATAATTACTATAAAAAGAAATTATCCTTTCCAGTACTCCATCTTCATGATCATACTGATGATTCTGAAAATAGCACTCGCCAGCGTGATCTTCGTGAACATGGAAACCTTCAAAGGGAACGTTCCTCGCTGGCTCAACGAGGCCTTCAACAGAGACCAGACCGCCTTCCAGGAGATTGAAAGAACGGTAAGTGGATAATTTATAATGCATCATACGTATATAAAAAAAATTGAGTAAGGGGAAAGTTGTGCTGAATTGGGTGCCAACCTTCGCAAGTCGGAGAAGCACCCTTAGAAGATATCAAAAGGCATCTGGCATTTACTATGCTAGGGTGATTTGCATAAATTCGACATATTGAACACCAATGTACTGTAGTAATACATTGATATATGTAACACTAATGTATTAAAACTTTTTAACACTAGATATACCAGTCAAAAACGCAAATTATTTTTACTGACAACATATATACAGTAATATAAACTTTATAAAATTAATTCTTTAGTTATAACTAGAAAAGTCATGATATCATTACGAAAATAAAAATTTTACGCGTAGTAGGAATTTTAAATTGAAATACCGAAAACAGTCATTTTGACTGGTCTGGTATATCTAGTGTTAATTAAATATAATAGAAAGAAATAAATTGTATACATAAGAAATTAATATTGAATATAAAATGTAAAGTGATTCATTAATAAATTAACTATATGTGGAACAGTTTCACTATATCGAAGATAAAAAAAAACCCCCTAAAGATCCCGTGTAGCCGTACCAGTACGGCTGGCACGTTATAGTATCTACTTTATCCAATGCACGACTAGGGACTCTTAACAACTACTATTTTAACAACTTATGCCAGCTTTAATTACTAAATTCGATCTGTAGGAGGAATCTGGCATACGTAGAACGTAATGTTATATGCCTTGCGAACAGTTAGTATGAAGATTTGCGCAGTAATTGGATTTTTTTTGTCTATGGACAACGTTAAATGCTTCTCATCAGGCGACGACCAGACAAATGGGCATACGGGACAACTATCGATAAACGACCACCGCCGCCCATAGAAATACGCAACACCGGAGGCGTCACAGAGACAGCCTTAGCTGAACACATACACTCATTTAATGTGTGAAGCCGAAAATTGCTAGGTGCCTCTTTTTGGGGTAGGTTTATATCTAGCGGTGGATTGCTGATGGCGAGCGAGGAGAGAGATTATGAACCAAGCCTGGCGTCTATGGGGAAAAATCTTCTGGTTTGGGTGAGGCGTGTTAGAAGTCCTTTATAGGGGATGTTATATGCATTATAATCGACAACTTAAAAAATGGATTATAACGCCAGACTGTTACAATGATTATGCACGGACAACGTCGCAGTGAAAGCGGATCCATTTTATACCTATAGCTTATCAGTATTCGCGTCGCGCATGATACGATAACAGATCTGGTACAGATAAAAGATTTATTTATTCAGCTACAGGGCAGAATACTCTTTAAATTCATATTTTTGCCTCCTGAACTGTTCATGAATATTTGATATTTGTTCACGTAAGTTCTCGATACGAAATTATGTGCATGGATCAACCACATATTAATCAAAACGATAACACTGTTCACGTACAGTACACGATACGACATATATATGTGCATGGATCATACCACATATATATATCATATATACGATATATACATATACACATATACATATATATATATATATATATATATATATATATATATATATATATATATATATATATATATATATATATATATATATATATATGCAGTGTTTTCGTTTTGATTGATATGTGATGATCCATGCATATATATCATATCATACTATACTATATATATATATATATATATATCGATCGATATGATATATATATAGATTCGTAAATACCGCTGGAGGAAGCTATTTCTAAAGTAAGGTAGTTAGTGGTGCATGGAAAGGAGTTCTAGGAAAACTGCACCATTTTTGGTGGGGATGAAATATTTCTTTGTGGCGAGTAGTGCGGTAGTAAAATATAGCGGCCGGAATCGTTCGAAACGACGACGACCAATTGGCTCAGTGGCGGGGTACCCCGCATACGGAGGCAATGGTGGGGGGGTTCGATCCCCGCATCGTAATAAATATATGTGTAGCCTACAGATACTTATTCCGGGTCTGGTAATCCGGCTTATCCGCCTACAAGCTTGGTGAGTTAACGCCAGCTCCTCCAGAAATGGGAAGGCTCGTGCTCAGCAGTGGGACATATATGGACTGTGAATACTAATCAAACAATTCCTCGGTTACTTTCTTAGTTCTAGTTTACTTGTGAATTTCTTCCGCTATTGATACTTAATGATAATGAATACGAGTGTGTTGATAAAATAAATAAATTGCCTGCAAGTGATACATTTACCCTGCAACGAATAAACTAGTTGCGGTCCATCCGGCCCCTTGTCCTACATGAACATCACCTTGCCCGAGACCTGCTGCGCGTCCTCTCCGTGTACCGTGATCAACGCATACTCCGGCTGTGACAAGATACTCGATAACTTCCTGAACACCTTCGGTATCACGATTGGTGTTGTCGCCATTATAATAGTGGCTGTGGAGGTGAGATTTTTAATATTCTTTTATTCACAAGTAGACTGCTTAAATTCATTAGTACCCGTATCAACCAGAAGAGAACGCGAGTAGTTCGAACGAGACATTTGTTTCTGTCAATAAGATGTATATTTTCGGTACAGGATTTTTATCAGCAGGCATCGACGTATCTTACAGACTTAAGAAATCAGATGAAGATCTTAGTAAAGTGAATGATTCACATATTACAAGCATCATCTGATGAACAATTTATTGCAACTAGACTTTACTCTTTAGCGGGTTCTTTTCATCTTTTCTACTAGAAATCCTCACAATCCAACAATAACAGAAAAATAGTAATGTGTGTTTTTTCTGCTGTATGAAGTGGATTTATTTGGAACTTAAACTAAAAACTTACCGAAAATCGGCCATCAATTCTCTACCCACCAACTACTATACACAACACCAAACACACACTACCACTTTTCCATCTTGTAAACCTTGTAGTGATGGATTTCCGCAAAGTAACGCCTGACTCCATTAATAATTCTAAACGGGAGTTGACTAATAATACTTTAAAAGTTTTCACAAGAAGTTTTTTGTTTGAAAGCATTTCCATTTTGAATATTTTTACAGCAGAGGCAAAGGAGCATGCGGGTCACGTGGTGGTAGCGATCACCGCCGCCCATCAACTGCACGCCGGATGCGAATCACGTGCGATGCCAGCCTTTTGCGAACACACGGTAATGTGTGTTTTTTCTGCTGTATGAAGTGGATTTATTTGGAACTTAAACTAAAACCACCAACCACTATACACAACACCAAACACACACTACCACTTTTCCATCTTGTAAACCTTGTAGTGATGGATTTCCGCAAAGTAACGCCTGACTCCATTAACAATTCTAAACGGGAGTTGACTTATAATACTTTAAAAGTTTTCACAAGAAGTTTTTTGTTTGAAAGCATTTCCATTTTGAATATTTTTACAGCAGAGGCAAACGAGCATGCGGGTCACGTGGTGGTAAGTGATCACCGCCGCCCATAGACATCCGCATCGCCGGATGCGAATCACATGCGATGCCGGCCTTTTGCGAACACACGCTCGTCTTAATATGACAATGTGTTTACGATAATTCGGTTAGTTGCGAAGTCATTCACTTACAGACATTTATTTCAACTCTAAGTGTCAAATGGAGAGACGCCGTGACTAGAAGTAAGCAGAGCTACTGCATATACTCAAATGAGATACATAAAAAGAAAGAAAAACCTATATTTCTCTTAGGCGAACTTAGTCGCAAGCGTCCCGTCAGTCCTGGGATCGAGCTCCCCGGGTACTATAGAGCCTTACCTCAGCATGCGGGGCTCTACTGGGGCTGACCTCCATCATCCCTTTTCGCTGTAACGAAATTTAATAAACCTAATTTATTAAAAAATGACGGCGACGTGGTTCGCCACCCGTCACGTCCTGATTCCCACGAGGGCGAGAAACGACTAACGGAGCGCCGTTTCGCTGCGATGAATTGTAGCGGATGGAGCTCTGTAGTCTCTGCTAATTTCTGCGGGGGATAAACGTGAATATATATAAAACAAATAACATTTCGCCCCTAGCCACGCATCCATTGGCACGGCAGACCGTGGATTGGCGGAGAGGATGGGGAAGGATAGAGAAGAAAGGAAAGGGCAGGAAAAGAAATGCGGATTGGGGGGGGGGGTTACCAAATGTAAATGTTTATAAATCCGTACATATATTTATTCCGATGCGGGGATCGAACTCCGCGGGCGGAGGGCCCCGCGACTGAGCCAGTCGGTCGTCAAAAGAAATGTTATTGATATTTGTTATTGTTCACTTTCAGTTGGTAACGGTTGTGTTCGGCCTCTGCTTGGCCAACCATGCCCGCAACAGGGACAGAAGGATGCGCTACTAAATAAACGGCGTAGCAGCAAATAATCAACACCTCTACCGTTCTTTTGTAAAAGTTGTCTTTTTATTTTCGAGTTGTCACAAGAACAGCATTAGCCCGATTAGTAAGGATCAGCCTAACAATATAATGTCGCGAGCTCTTGTCGAGAGAATCTTTCATGGGTTAGGAACGACATGGGTTAGCAAACGAGCAGGCATGTCACCTGATGGAAAGCAATCAACGCCGCGTATAGATATCCGCAATGCCATTGGTAGTGCAGAAGCGTTCATCATCATCAAGGCATTACAGCCGTGGGTGGGCCTTAGCCTGGTTCAGTAAATTTTTTCAGTCGGATCTTCGTTTAGCTTTTTCTCTCCAGCCCCTCATACCGATTGTCCTTAAGTCGTTAAAGGAATGCGTAGACTTGTTTTTTTAAGTTCTGAAGTCGCATCGAAAACACCGCTGGAGGTCGCCAGGTGGTGCGTGGAAAGAAGATAAATATTCTCAACCTTCTCAATGATGTGAACCATACTTACTTAGCGTAAGCATTATTAGCTTAATTGGAATAGTTGATACAAATATAGGAATATTAAAAGCATTTTTTTTTAAATATGTAATATCGTCAGGGGCCATCAATAAATTACGTGACATGAATTTCAAGATTTTCACACATGGAGGTTTAGTTTAGTTTTTGCATTTAACCCTTTGGGGACGGAGCCGCGGACGAGACGTATTGGAGTGCGCAGTAAAGAAAATGAATACGTTACGTGAACGTTATAAAAACTAACCTATGCGCATGTTATCGCTCAGAACGACAGACGTCGCGAGCCTTGCAGCTACGAACTAATTTGGGCGGCTATAGGCCGACGTTCATCCCCAAAAGGTTAATACCACCACAAACTCACCCCTCCCTCCCCCTTAACGTGACCTTATTCATCGATGGCGCCTCAATGCGATCCATTCCTGGTAAAGCGAATTTTAATAAACCTAATAAAAAAAATCGACGGATCAGACGATATATACGTCAATATTATTCTATAGCACAATCTTCAGCTACATGCATTCTTTTTATCTGTTTCGTTTTTTTTTTTATATAGCAGAGTGGGCAGACGAGCATGCGGGTCACCTGGTGGTAAGCGACCACCACTGCCCTTGCACATCCGCAACGCTGGAGGCGACGCGGATGCGTTGCCAGCCTTTAGCGAACAGGAGGATTTCGCGTCAGAAACACTCGGTTGTTTTTTTAACAACCCAAATATGTCCCACTGCTGAGCACGGGCCTCTCTATTTCCGGAGGAACGGACGTTGACCCACCACGCTTGTGTAATGCGGATTGGCGGGGTTACCAGTCTCGGAATTAATTATTTGTGGTCCATACATATATTTATTGCGATGCGGGGATCGAAGGTGCGACAATTGTCTCCGCGGGCGGAGGGCCCCGCCACTGAGTCAATTTGACTGTAGATGTATAAGACTTGGTTACTGAGCTGCCATTTCCGCTTAGAATTACGCTGTTACGGCGAGTAAGTGGTGAATAAAACAAAAATAGTTTAAAATCTAAATGTATTGAATATAAAACAATTTTCATAATTCTATTAATATTAAGAGGAGATGCATCGCTAAGTTAACCTGAGACACGTATGTATTATAAGTAACTAGGGGAGCGGTCGTCGCTGTGTGAACAAAAATCATTATACACGAAGTTTATTTTTACTTATATAATTATCTGATAAAGGAAGTATTGTGTGTTTACGGATTGGAGTTTTATTGTAGCATAAAATTTAGAAGGAATTACATATACATAATTATGTGGTAAAAGAAGTGTTGTGTGTTTAAATTTTACAAAAAAATTAAAATTGAATAAATATCACATAAGATGTTTCGCCTCAGTACAAACATGCTGATCTACATTCGATTAGACAACAAGTCAGAAGGTAATATAATATATATATATATATATACAAACAACCATATACCTACATATGTATTGTATATGTAGGAGTCATACAATTTTTAAAACGGTAATTAAATTAAATTTAAAAATCATCAATACACAGAGATTTAAAGCGTAGCGTAGGGGCGGGAGTTTTTGAAAAAAAAAATATATATATATATATATATATATATATATATATATATATATATATATATATATATATATATATATATATATATATATATATATATATATATATATATATATATATATATATATATATATATATATATATATATATATATATATATATATATATATATATATCATTCGCAAAGGTATAAAGGAGTTAGCAATAATTAATTTTCAAAAACAAGTTTTCAATGTTTCGGAAACATACGGTTTAACTAGTGTACAGATATTATAGGAAGCAGGAGAGAGCAATGCACACTACGAAGCAGAGAATACTTTGAGAGAGAGAGAGAGAGAGAGAGAGAAAGAAAGAGAGTATATGACAATTGAGGGCGCTATAGTCACTAGACAGACTTTGTAGTCATCACGGTCATATAAATAGATCTTGCATCTACAGCAGGGGGGGGTACGTCGGTCGAGCTGTTCTTTTGGATTCACGGCCGCCAGAGGCGTGTCGATAGATAGTAGAGTGGAAATACAGCGAGTGCGAAACACGTTCCTATATATATATGTAGCCATGATGATGAGTGATGGGCGTGGCCTAAATAAGTTACGATACGATCGTACCAATCTCTCACCACTGAAATTGGGCTCCGTTGCAACACCTGCGTATACAATCGTGGCCTGAATGAAATGTGTAGAGTGGAAATTTAGCGAATGCGAAACACGTCCCTATATATACATAGATAAGATGATACAGGTGTGAGTGGTGGGCGTGGCCTAAATAGCGTCGATGTCCACGTCCTCGGCGTCGTCGTCGTCGCGGACGCGCGCGGTCGCGGGGACGGGGGCGGGGGCGCTCGCCGGCGCGGCGCGTATGGGGGACGCGGCCGCTCTGTCGTCGTACTCTATCTCAATCTCCGCCCCGCTGTCACTCTCGCTGCTGTCCTCCTCCGCCTGAGTGAGCCAATCGAGGAACGGCTGGGCGCGACGGCGGACCTCAACGACGACCTCCTTCGGCGCGTACTTGCGCGACGGCTTCGCCGCCCAATCCAATATGGCGCGCTCCTCGACGATGTCCTTTATCAACTGTTTTGTGGGTTTTGGAACAAGATTTTTCTTTATTCTTTTTCTCAGGCCCGCGCTCAGCAGTGAGACATGTCTGGACTGAGAAAAATTTCCATTGAAAAAAAAAAGGGGAGGATCACCTTGGGCAGTAGGGAGGAGTGGTGTGCGCACATCGCGGTGAGTGCGTTGAGCGCGGCGCGCTGCGCCCGCGGTTCGTTGCGCGTGAGGCGCAGCAGGAGCGCGCGGTGTTTACGCACGTCGCCAGCCAGCGAGCCCGGCCGCACCACCACCTCCATGACAACCAGCGGGGCCTTAGCGCGCACCTCCAATCTGTGCACACACATAATTTTTATAACAGTTCAATATCAACTGACGGCAGTCCACTACTACTGGATAAGCCTCACATAGTGTTTTTTTATGGGATAGGATGGCAAACGAGCAAGCGTGTCGCCTGATGGAAAGCAATCAACGCCGCCCATGGACAACCGCGACACCGCAGGAGTCGCGGAAGCGTTGCCGGCCTTTTAAGTATGTATAAGCTTGTTTTTTGAAGGTTCCAATGTCGTATCGGTTCGGAAAGACCGCCGAGGGTAGCTGGTTCTGGTTCTGGAGAGAAACGCACCGTAGTAGATCGCCACTCATCCAGATGGTGGGGAGGAAATTTTCCTTTACGGCGAGTTGTGCGGTTGTGGAATTCGGCGGCGGGAATTGTTTTACGATATGTACATACATATCATCACGTTTCGTTCTGGTCTAGATGGTCAACAATCCGTTACAGTACTGTTCAGTCGCAATCTTCTACCACAAATGGTGCAAATATGGAATGATAATATTTTCAGCCAACATTGAGAGAACATTCTGCCTTGACTTCGCGCACACCATGTGCGTGAAGTCTAATTCAACTAGATGGCGCCACGCGTCACAGTACCAAAAAGATTGAGCTTCTTCGTGATTTCTTCCGTAAGAAATTTGATAAAAGATATCTCCTCAAGACCAAGGTAGCCGGATCTCAGCCATGTGGATTTTTTTTGTGTCAAATCTCAAAAGAATCCTATAAAACAAACCCGTTGACCGTCTCAGCACTAAAGGAAAATATCGTCTGCAAGGTTAACGACATCCCGATGTCTTACTAGTACTTCAGCGAGTGGCACAGAATAATGCGGCTGGATTCGAAAAGCGTTCCCGACGTGGCGGACAACATTAAGACGAAATAAATTAAAAACAAAAAAAAGAGTAGCGTCAGAGGACGCTTGGTAGACGTGAAACAACGACGACGGCTCGGCCTCTACCGTATGCTCAGGGCGCGTGTAAGTGACCCTGGAGCGACGCCTGAATCGAGAAGACGGTTCCGTCTGACGTCCAACATATTTACATACATATGTATGTTTTATAGTCGCGTGTTGTTGTTGTTGTTGTTGTAGATCGTGGCTATAACTTCAAATATCTACCTTTCAGCCTCGTGGACAATGTCGTTGATGGCCTTGCTGCCCTCCACGGAAGCGGCATCAGCGCGCTGTTTTACAAACGAATAGAACAGATCCATCCGCTGCTTCTCGTTCTTCTCGCTGTCTTCGGACAGGGTCATGCACTTAGCGCCTTCTGTCAGATCTGTGGGAGTTCAATTACTAATTAATTTACACACAGCTCCATCGTAACAGACACATACACGCACAGTTTCTTGGTCAGACTACCCGTTACGTGTTAGTAGAACAGAGGTCGTCAAAGTGGTCTATATAGACCCCCAGGGGTCTATTTAACAAAAGTAGAGGTTGATCTGAGCAAAAATAGACCCCTATTGGAAGTAAAAGGAAAAACAATTCTTTATACGCAAATAACACATAACAAATCGCGTACAAAAATTTTAGGAAAGTTTTTATAATCACTAAATATTAGTTTCTTTATAGGAAATCAATTAGTTCAGGCATATTTATTTGGGGTGAAACAAGAAACACCAGGAACACCCATCACATTGATTACGAAGCAATCAATTTGGAGTTACTTTACCATTTACTTAATAAATATTATGGTATTTAAATTTCAACATCAAGATTTGTTTCATAAAACTACTGTGTGACAATGTAAAATAACTTTAATAAATGTTTAAAATTATAAAATAAATGTATAAACAGGTAGGTAGATACTATATGGACAGCAAAAGTTTTACTTAGCTAAGATCCGCGACAAGCAAAACAATAACAGACAATAATGTGTGTTTTTCCGTTGGGTTTAGTGGATTTATTTGGAAATTAAAACACGGAAGACACCCGAAAAGTAAACTTTTCGGCTGTCTTCCGTAGAGTCTACTATACCTGAGGATGCCTCGTGTTGGGGCGAAACACGTGTCGTTTACAAGATGGAAAAGTGATAGTGTGTGTTTGACGTTGTGTGTAGTGGTTGGTGGGTGGAGAGTTGATGGCCGATTTTCGGTAAGTTTTTGGTTTAAACTCCAAATAAATCCACTAAACCCAACGGAAAAACACACATTATTAATTTTCTGTTATTGTTTTGCTTGTCGCGGATCTTAGCTAAGTAAAACTTTTGACTGTCCACATAGTGATGGATTTCCGCAAAGTAACGCCTGACTCCATTAATAAGGTAGGTACTACCTAATGGAAAGTTTTATTTTCATTAAATGAGAATTAGTTTTAGGGGGTCGATGGAGATTTCGAAAAAATATTATTAGGGGGTCGATCGACAAAACAGTTTGGCGAACTCTGATCTAGATAGTTGATTCATTACTGTACTGTTCAGCCATAATCTTCTACTACAAATGGTGCAAATATGGAATGATACTATTTTCAGCCAACATTGAGAGAACATTCTGCGTTGACTTCGCGCACATGGTTTCAACTAGATGGCGCCACGCGTCACAGTACTAAAAAGACTGGACTTCCTCGTGACTTCTTCCGTAAGAAATTAATAAGCCGTTTCGGCGATATCTCCTCACCACCAAGGTCGCCGGATCACAGCCATGTGTATCTTTTTTGTGGGAATATCTCAAAACTGGAGTCTAGACCCGGAGTCTGGAGTCTAGAACACAAACCCGACGACCATCTCAGCACTAAAGGAAAATATCATCCGCGAGGATAACGGCATCCCGAGGTCACTGCTTCAGCGAATGGCGTGGAATACTGTGGCTAGATTCCTAGAGTGTGCCCGACGTGGAGGTCACGTGTCGTGTGCCTCGAGCCGTGTGCCTCACGGCCACGTCTAAGTGACCCTGTATAGAGTCGAGCGGTGGGGAGCGTAGCCTGAATCGAGACGACGGCTAAGTCTACGATTTCACTGTCGTTCCCCGCGTTAAGATGTTTCACATGAATACCAAGTGCCTTTAAATCTGTCACGGGTACCGACTGTCCATCCCCATCTTATTTAGCCGCTTCCTACCACAAACTGTGCAGATGTGGTGGTAAATAGGATACAGAGGCATTCAAGAGACGAGCGTATGTGTTCGCAAAAGATCGCATTGATTACTTACCACCAGGTGATCCGCACGCTCGTTTGCCTCCCATGCTATAGAAAAGAAACACCGGGCAGAGGCTCACCTTGCATCCGGGCGCGCACGGCCTCTTCACTCACGTGCACGGTCCAAGTGCCGTCGTCGTCATCGTTCGCGCCCTTCTTCTTCTCCTTCTTGCTGCTCTTGGAACACGGATTGGGAACCGCTGGTGAAGCCGGCCCCTCGTTCTCTTGCTACAAAACATATTCCAAGCTCACAAACGCTCTTGGCTCTTCATATCCGTATACTGAGCTAATAGTTTTAAAAGAAGAATCGTATGGAAGCCCACAAACGGCAGGAACAATCAATAAACCGATTGGTATGCTAATGATCTAATAGAACCTTCCCCAATTATTATACATTATTAATGTTGAATAATCATCATCATCATCATCAAGGCATGACAGCCGCCTGCCCACCCCTCCCATTCCCGCTACCACAGTGATTTTCCTTAAAGGCCGCCAACGCTTCCGGAGTGCCTATAGCGCTGCTGAAGTGTATGGGCGGCATTGATTGCTTTCCATCAGATGACACGCCTGCTCGTTTGCCTTCCTCTTACATAAAAAAAATAGGGAACAGAGAAAAACATTCATTTTTATTTAAAAAATGATATGATGATATATTTTAATATTATACATCTGCCAGTTATCTCCAAAAAATTATATTGTAATACTCTTATATTATTCTATTTTTTTTATATATTCACGCCTATCCCCCGCAGGGGTTGGCAGAGACCACAGAGCTCCATCCGCTGCCATTCATTGCAGCGAAACGGCTCTCCATTAGTCGCTTTTCGCCCTCGTGAAAATCAGGACGTGATGGGTGGCGAACCACGTCGCCGTCATGTTTCAACGAATTAGCTATATTAAATTCGTCTTAGTGAATCCCACGAGCCTCTGAGCCAATCGGTCGTCTACTAAGATATATACGTACGTTTTTAGTTTCATTTTCATGGCCATCGTGGTTTCCGTTGGCTGGTGGTCCAGAATGCTTGGAGCGTGTACCGCGATTGCCTTCCGTCAACGAGGAACCCTGCAAACAAAACCTATATATTATAGAGCCTGAAGAGGAACCTTTGTAAAATATAATAATTTCATGAGTTACGGTGGAATGTCGACTACTGGCAGACTTATAAGTGGTAGAGCCACGCTTCAGACGAATACTTTGTCAAGAATGGCATATTATTTGTCTGCAGCATGAATGGACCGGCTCGCGCGGGGAAGTACCACACTCCCGCAGAAAACCGGCGTCTGAGTGGTAGCTTAGCTACCGCGTTTCGTACGGTGAGCGGTCTGAGTTCCGGAGGCCCAATACCCTCCTCCTCCCACTCCCTCTCCCCCTCCCACTCCCATAATGTCACTTTCCTTAAAGGTCGGCAACACTTCCGCACTGCCTACGGCGCTGCGGATATTATGAGCGGCGCTGATTGCTTTCCATCAGGTGACACGCCTGCTCGTTTGCCCTCCATCCCATAAAAAAAAAACTACATCCTTTTCACCAGTCGTTTCAAATATCTTTAGATTTGTTCAGCAAATGCCCTGCCAGACCGTTTTTTGAAGATTTTCGTTTAGGCCGCGTGTTTGTTAAACTAATTTCTAGCGAAATATACTCATTGGTTTGTTGTGTGTTATGTATTTAAAACTGTACACCTTTTTCTTGATTATTAACATTATTATATTATCTTAATTATTGTAAGCCGTACGCGAAAAACAAAACAATACAGTTTATATGGACAGTCAAAAGTTTTACTTAGCTAAGATCTGCGACAAGCAAAACAATAACAGAAAATTAATAATGTGTGTTTTTCCCTTTGGGTTTAGTGGATTTATTTGGAACTTAAACCAAAAACTTACCGAAAATCGGCCATCAACTCTCCACCCACCAACCACTATACACAACACCAAACACACATTATCACTTTTCCATCTTGTAAACGACACGTGTTTCGCCCCAACACGAGGCATCTTCAGGTATAGTAGACTCTACGGAAGACAACCGAAAAGCTTTTCGGTTGCCTTCCGGGTTTGGTTGGTGGGTGGAGAGAAGAGAGAAGGTGGGTTTGGTTGGTACTGATAGAAACTAACATTCAATCACCACGACCCAGGCTCGTGATATTCATGTTTGATCCGGCTATCTGTACACGACCACGGCTCGTGATGTTTACGTTTGGCCCGACTATCTATCTATTCACGAGCCTGGCTCGTCATATTCATGTTTGGGCTAAAGTTTTCATCACGTGTCAGACTCGTTGAATCACGGCAAAGGGTTAAGTACATATAGCTGACAAATACGACTCCTCACCTGCATGCTGGGGTCAGCCGCGGGGGGGTTCTTGAGTATGAACGTATTAAGCTTATGGTTGAAGTCCAGCTGTCCGTGGTAACCGCACGCCTTGCACCCCTGGGAGATGGTGTTGCGTTTCGTCGACACGATGAGCTCCGTCTCAGGGTAGTCGCATTCCGGGCACAGCACGAACTTTCGGATAAAACTGAAAATACGCAGGCATGAAACCACCATACACGTTTATGACGTATTTTGGTTTTATACACCATTTGAATCAGAAAAAACATGCGTCGAATGGCTTCGATCGTTTTTTAAAGCTTTATATATATATAATATATATATATATATATATATATATATATGTATATATATATATATTATATATATAATATATATGTCTATAAGTCCATGTCCATATAAAACCATGTCTATAAGTTGTTTTCGAGGGTCATCACCAATCGACTCGCACGAAGACTTGACGAGTTTCAACCCCCAGAGCAGGCTGGGTTTCGAGGAGGATTCGGCACCATAGACCACATTCACACAGTGCGGCAAATTATACAGAAAACAAACGAGTATAATCAGCCCCTGTGCTTAGCATTTGTGGATTATGAGAACGCCTTTGACTCCATTGAGACCTGGGCTGTCATGGAAGCCTTGCAGCGGTGCCAGGTAGATCATCGATACATCGAGGTATTGAGATGTCTTTACAATGCCGCCACGATGTCCGTTCGAGTACAGGGCAGTCAAACAAAACAAATCCAGTTGTATCGCGGTGTGAGACCCCCTGTCTCACACCGCGATACAACTGGATTTGTTTTGTTTGACTGTCTCTGTTTGTGAGATGTCATATCCCCGAAACTGTTCACTAATGCACTGGAAGACGTTTTCAAGACGCTAGACTGGAAAGGACGAGGCATAAACGTAAACGGTAAGTACATCTCACACCTGCGTTTTGCCGATGATATCGTGATCTTGGCAGAATCGCTAGAGGAACTGCAAGGGATGCTGAACAGCCTAAATGAATCCTTTCGACGAGTCGGTTTGACCATGAACTTTGATAAAACTAAAGTCATGGTCAATGATCATCTGGATCCACAACCGACCGTCGTCAGTGGTAAAACTCTCGAAGTTGTCCAGGAGTATATCTACCTCGGGCAAGTCTTGCAATTGGGTGGAGACAACTTCGAGAAAGAAGCCGATAGAAGGATTCAGTTAGGCTGGGCAGCATTTAGGAAACTCCGTCCGGTCTTCTCGTCGCCCATACCTCAGAGCCTGAAGACGAAAGTCTTCGACCAGTGTGTCCTACCCGTACTCTCCTACGGCGCCGAAACGTGGACGCTGACAGTCCGTCTGCTTCATAAGCTCAGAGTCGCTCAGAGAGCTATGGAGAGAGCTATGCTCGGAGTTTCTCTGGTAGATATGTTTCGGAATGAACAAATCCGCCAGAGAACTAAAGTCACCGACATAGCCTTTCGAATTAGCAAACTTAAGTGGCAATGGGCTGGTCACGTCTGTCGGAGATCCGACGATCGTTGGAGCAGACGAGTGCTGGAGTGGAGACAGCGTTTCGGTAAACGTAGTGTGGGACGCCCCCCGGCTAGATGGTGCGACGATCTGCGCAGGGCGGCTGGCAGAAACTGGATGCGTGTAGCCGAAGATCGGGCTAGGTGGCGCTCCATGGGGGAGGCCTATGTCCAGCAGTGGACTGCCGCAGGCTGCTGATGATGAGATGATATATATATATATATATATATATATATATATATATATATATATATATATATATATATATATATATATATATATATATATATATATATATATATATATATATATATATATATATATATATATATATATATATATATATATATATATATATATATATATATATATATATACACTTGTGGCCATATAATTAAGAACGATTTGAAGTTCTAGAAGTTTTTATTTAAATAATGTCATATAAAAAAATGTGTACCTTCTGAGAAGCAACCAGTCATGTTATAAAATAGCCACATTAATAGAGCAACTTGGCTTAGGAATAATGAATAAAATTGTCAACTATTTTTTCTAAGATTTAATTTATTTTACCAAAGTACAACATTCAAATAGTACTGAAGCTGGACAAATAATTAAGAACGATTTATTAAACTGAAAGGAAATTATTTAGTATGACGTTTACATTTAAAAAATCACAATAATATGTAGCGCAAAAAATTTAACAAGCAATTTAATACATTTTTAACTAAAATTAATAGTTAATAGCATGTCCACGGCTTTTAATTACTGCTTTACACCGCCGACGCATTGACTCTATTAATTTTTGACATTTCGCAAGAGAAATAGAGTTCCATTTTTCTAAAAAAACGTCGTACAGCTCTCTTAAATTCCCACACTGTGTATTTGAAACCTTTTTTCTTTACTTCAAACCACAGATCCTCTATTGGGTTTACATCTGGGCTGTTAGCTGGCCAGTCTAAGACAGAAACTGATTGCGCTGTAAGAATTTCCTTTACGGTGCGTGCAGTGTGCTTTGGATCATTGTCGTGTTGGAATGTCCAAATAACCGGTAGAACGTCTTCAGCATAAGGTAGCATTGTTTCTTTCAGTATATTTTTGTATTGGAATTGATCCATGTTACCTTCTATTAACTTTACAGGTCCAACACCATGTCCAGAAAAGCACCCCCAAATTTTTACATTTCCACCACCGTGCTTTAATGTGACTTTCGTGTACTTTGGGTCGAATGCTGTATTCGGGGGACGTCGTACATATCGTTTTCCATCAGAACATACTCTGTTTATTTTCGTCTCGTCAGAAAAAAGGACATTTTTCCACTGCCGCACAGTCCAGTTTTCATACTTTCTCGCAAATGCAAGCCGGGCTTGCCTGTGGCAAAGTTTCAACATGGGTACCTTCCTTGCTATCCTTCCGTGCAATTTTTCTTCTACCAAACGTCTTCGAATAGTGCGTGCTGAGATTGCTGAAGGGTTATTTTTACCAAAATATTCTTTCCTCAGCTCGTTTGACCCTTTAAAAGGATTTTTTGCCATACGAACGATGTTTCGGTCATCTCGAGGAGTTGTAGGTATATATATATATATATATATATATATATATATATATATATATATATATATATATATATATATATATATATATATATATATATATATATATATATATATATATATATATATATATATATATATATATATATATATATATATATATCATATAATTAAGAACGCTGATATAATGGGAAGATTTTTTCAAACTAAGTCGTATAACTAATCGCATGCAATTTTTTTTATTTCTCTCGGTATCATAAAACTTTTCCATAAAACCACTGAATTCATTGATACACATGATTAGCTAAAAATATATAGGCAAACTTTTTTTACACTACTTCTTTAGAATGTTTACATAGTATTCCTATTTACTGGCTGGTCACTTAATTAAGAACGCTTTATAATTTATACATTTAATTCAAATTTAAAAAGAGAACACTCGCTTTGCAGTTCTATGTTACTGTTTGTGTAATTTAGGCGCCATTTAGTGTTGTAAAAGATTAAAAGTGATTGCTTCTTATAAAAAAAACAGTGGGAAAAAATAAAAGTTGTGATAAATCTACAAGGGAAGTAATAATAAAACTTCGCCGGAAAAATTGGTCTTATAAAAAGATAGCCGACCATCTGCAATGTTCAAAAACGATGGTTTTCCACGCTGTAAAGCATTTTGCTACGTATCAAACTACTTCGAATGTTGCACGTGTACCTAGACAGAGAAAAACAACTCCTCGAGATGACCGAAACATCGTTCGTATGGCAAAAAATCCTTTTAAAGGGTCAAACGAGCTGAGCAAAAATAACCCTTCAGCAATCTCAGCACGCACTATTCGAAGACGTTTGGTAGAAGAAAAATTGCACGGAAGGATAGCAAGGAAGGTACCCATGTTGAAACTTTGCCACAGGCAAGCCCGGCTTGCATTTGCGAGAAAGTATGAAAACTGGACTGTGCGGCAGTGGAAAAATGTCCTTTTTTCTGACGAGACGAAAATAAACAGAGTATGTTCTGATGGAAAACGATATGTACGACGTCCCCCGAATACAGCATTCGACCCAAAGTACACGAAAGTCACATTAAAGCACGGTGGTGGAAATGTAAAAATTTGGGGGTGCTTTTCTGGACATGGTGTTGGACCTGTAAAGTTAATAGAAGGTAACATGGATCAATTCCAATACAAAAATATACTGGAAAAAACAATGTTACCTTATGCTGAAGACGTTTTACCGGTTATTTGGACATTCCAACACGACAATGATCCAAAGCACACTGCACGCACCGTAAAGGAAATTCTTACAGCGCAATCAGTTTCTGTCTTAGACTGGCCAGCTAACAGCCCAGATGTAAACCCAATAGAGGATCTGTGGTTTGAAGTAAAGAAAAAAGGTTTCAAATACACAGTGTGGGAATTTAAAAGAGCTGTACGACGTTTTTTTAGAAAAATGGAACTCTATTTCTCTTGCGAAATGTCAAAAATTAATAGAGTCAATGCGTCGGCGGTGTAAAGCAGTAATTAAAAGCCGTGGACATGCTATTAACTATTAATTTTAGTTAAAAATGTATTAAATTGCTTGTTAAATTTTTTGCGCTACATATTATTGTGATTTTTTAAATGTAAACGTCATACTAAATAATTTCCTTTCAGTTTAATAAATCGTTCTTAATTATTTGTCCAGCTTCAGTACTATTTGAATGTGTTACTTTGGTAAAATAAATTAAATCTTAGAAAAAATAGTTGACAATTTTATTCTTTATTCCTAAGCCACGTTGCTCTATTAATGAGGCTATTTTATAACATGACTGGTTGCTTCTCAGAAGGTACACATTTTTTTATATGACATTATTTAAATAAAAACTTCTAGAACTTCAAATCGTTCTTAATTATATGGCCACAAGTGTATATATATATGTATTATATATATATATATATATATATATATATATATATATATATATATATATATATATATATATATATATATATATATATATATATATATATATATATATATATACATATATATATATATTATATATATATATATATATATATATATATATATATATATATATATATATATATATATATATATATATATATATATATATACCATTTGATGTAGTTTTTTAATCTGATTTGCAAGGTGTATAAACCAAAATACGTCATTTCATACTCACGTTTTATGTCGTCGATATGGAACACCATAAGCATCACAATTTTTTTTAAGGTTCTAATGTTCTCGATTCCAATCGGTTTGGAAGCTCCGCTGAAGGTGGCTGGTTCGTAATTTTTTTTTTTAATTTTACAGTTCTTGATCAGTCACTATGCATAGAGCCAAGTCAACATATTATTACATACATAATATATACCTTCGCAACGCCGTATGGATATCAGACGCGCTGCCGGCCTTTTGTGAACACATACGCTCGTGAATTCCCCTACGTGATATTTACGTGGGTATATAGGTGGGTATTACTGTTGCCACTTACCCGTCCAAAAGGTCCTGCAGCTTGGCCGAGTCATGGCTGCCGTTCACGATGAAGCGTTCGTTCTTGTAGTCGAACTGGGTCTGAGCGCCCAGCTCGCAGCCAAAATACTTGGTAGGGTCTGACGAACAACGAGACAAAATAATATTTCATAACAGTACGACGAAGTTCTATCGAATCAAAGCCTGATTAATTAAACTGACTAACTAGGTATCCACGTGCCGTAGGTGGCATAAGGGGTTATCATGACATTATGTCATACATTAAACCATACGTTAATTCATCGTACATTAAGTGGAGGGAGTGCTAGAATTATAAACTCAAAACTTAACATGTAACAGAAGGAGGGGAGGCTTCAAAATCTTGAAATTAATATGACATAATTTATAGATGGTCCCCTTGTAAACCCAAAAATACAAGGATAAATTAAAGGATAAACAGGCCAAATTGCTAAAGTTTTTAAGAAAGGCCAGGTCAAGAGTAGCCTTAACCGGCGGGCTTGCATGAGGAGAATAATGAGTGTGGACGAAGCAAGAGAAGTATGCCGAGATCGTAGCAGTTGAAGATCTGTGGTCTCTGCCTACCCCAACAAATATTTATCCCCGATATGGCAATCGAACCCACGACCCATAGCTCGGAAAGCGAAAACTTGTTTTTGGACCATTTGGCACCATTTAGCAACGCGACTTTTGATATGAATCATATATTTTAAGGAATAGGTATGATGCAAGAGTACAATAAAACTAATTATCTTAATTGGAATGGTTAACAAGAGTTCTGGCAACATAGAAAAATTTCTAGTTTTATTTAAAAAAAGTCTGCTATAAAAATACACCGCGTGCGCAGGGCCCATATTTACTAGCGAGCACAACGCCTCATATAATACAATTCAATAAACCCTCCTATAACGCGATTTCATGTCCCTCGTATAACACGTAATTTCCCTCGTAAAACGCGTGAATATCCCAAGTCATATATTTTTATGTACTGTGAAAAATTTATAATGATTCGACAGCCCACAAACAACTTTGTTCGCACATCTTGTTTTTATAAAATCGAATTATTTTATTTAATTTTTGTTCCCAGATTGTGAGTTTTAGCAACGTTTATTATACATTACAGTGATCCCTCGTATAACGCGCGTTTTCCTATAACGCGGAACCGATCTACCGCGTTATATGAGACTTTACTGTACTCGCAATTTTAACGACGCAATATTCAGAACGGCCGTTCCACGCTTTTATGGCGTGTTAAAATTGTGCGCGAACAAAAAGGAATCGTATAATAAAATGCAAAATGAAACCGGGCAGTTAAGAATAAAGTAAGTGTTCCGCCATTTGTGATGGACATTTCTACACTTGGGGGAGGAGAAACGTGATCGGCAAACGAGCTCAATTTTTACAAGTTGACAGTTGACAAGAATAATATTAATGTATTTTAACAAAACTTGATTGAACTCGGTACAACCCTAAGTTAGATGGATGATGTGTTCGCGTGTGTTTTATTAAGCAATAACAATAAATAAAATTAATAATAATAAATAAAAATTAATATTATTATTAATTTTTATAATATTATAAATAATAATAAATTTGTCGATTGTTGCTGACGGCCATTTCTTCACATCCTTAAGTAAACATACAATATTATCTTTATATCTCGGCTAATTAAAATTCTGATTGTTAACATAGTAATGGATTTTTGCAAACGCCTGCATCCACTGATCAAAATTTTGAAAGAATATATTATTTTTATTCCCAAACGTACTTATATAATATTAACATATTATTACATATGTTAAATTTCAAAAGAAAACCGCAATCAACTTTATTGTTATACAACTCTCTTATTAGATGATTAATGGAGTCAGGCTTTGGATGGATGGATGGATGGATGTCCTCCATTACTATGTGGACAGTTAGAACTTTTACTTAGCTAAGAAGTTTTCTTGTTGAAGACTTGTCGCGGATCTTAGCCTAAGTAAAAATTCTTAGTGTCCACATAACTCTCTTATATATAATATTATGTATCGTAAACTGTTGTTATCACATGAAATAAATGTGTACAAATATGTTTTTCCATCGCAGAAGTCAGATGAACAGTAAAACTTAGTCAATTACCAGTAACAACAACAAACAACTTACACGTACGGACGGTACACGGCGGGACGTCCGAGCGCCTTGGCGACTTCGGGCATGTTGACGATCACTGTCTTGATGCCGTTGCCCTTCCCCTCCACCTTGGCGCAGATGCGCGGCATCTTGTAGCGGTAGAACGCGTCGGCCACATTGCGATTCACATTTACAGACCCCATGGTTGTTTCCTATATTTAAACCTAACTAATTATCCTGGGGATGCGCTGTTTTTAACACTGGATCTATGGACAAGGGAAAATGAATACTTTTCAATGCGTTCACGGACATTTTTTGTATGGGATAGGAAGGCAAACGGGCAAGCGTGTCACCCGATGGAAAGCAATCATATGCAACACCATAAGCAACACAAATACGTTGTCAGCCATTGAGGTTCGAAAAGGCTTGTTTTTTTAAAGTTCCAATGTCGAATCGGTTCCGAACCGTAAATATATATATATATATATATATATATATATATATATATATATATATATATATATATATATATATATATATCACGGGCAAAAGCTAAGTTGGTCTAAAAAGAAAGTCTTGGCTACGTAATATCAGAGAGTGGACCGGGATAGCGAGTGCTCTAGAACTGCTACACGTCGCGACGGAGGAGGAAGGTTGTGCTGAATGGGCTGCCAACCAAGTCCTTTCAACCTGCGCAAGTCAGACAGCCACTCTTAGAACAAGATGACAAGCATAATAAATAGCAGGGTGCAAGCGGGTCGTGAGGTCCCGCGTCCCGCGCCAGTCACGTCTGCCGGAGGGGTAACTGCTTCCGGTGTCTGTTACTGCAAAATTTTGATGCTCTGCAAAGGAACAGGTTGAGGCTACACGTGACGGGGATAACTGGGCAATGCCACCCGACTATCCCAAATTTTTATATCTATACAAGTATACAAGGAACGACGGACAAATGACGACCAATTGGCTTAGTGACGGGAGTAATGGTTGCGGGTTCGATCCCCGCACCGGAATAAATATATGTATGGATTACAAATATTTATTCCGAGTCTCGTAACCCCGCCAATCCGCATTGGACAAGCGTGGTGGGTTAACGTCCGTTCCAGTTCCAGAAATGGAGAGGCCCGTGCTCAGCAGTGAGACATATATGGGCTATTAAAAAAAATAGTTAAAGAATAATAGAAGTTGTTGAAGACGCCGAGCATGCTGATTATTAAAAACATACTTGTACATATTTTAGAAATTAAGTAATTGTACTTGTAATGTGTTGAATAAATAAAACTAACCAGAGATTAAGGATAGGGTTAGGGCCTGGGTAACATACCCGAAAAATACAAAATCGGCGACCGGCTCTCTCTATGGTCACGGCCGAGGGTTAAACGGAGGTAAGTTTTGGCGGAAAAATCTGCCCTGTGATTGGTGGAAAAAAGTGTCAGAACCACTGACCATTAGATTTACCTCCGATCGACTATATAAGGGATCGCATTTTCGGGTATGGCATCCAGTGATAGCAAGAAAATCAGCGAAGAAACAAATAAGAAGAAATAACAAATAATAAGAAGCAAGTTGTGATTAGTGAATAGTAAAAGTGTATAAAGTGATTAAATATATCAAGAACAGCAAGAATAGTTTGGATCATCTTAGTTTCAGAACATCCTAGTTTCAGAGCATCATAGTTTCAGAATCATCCTAGTTTCAGAGCCAGTTTCAGTGACAATACGTCATTGGCCGTGCTTATAGTTTCACACGGCGGTACGTGGCAGGAGAGACGGGTCCGTGGTTTGAGAGGACGTCGTGAATTGGTGTCGGCAACGGGGATTCGACTACCACAGCGTCCGTCCTGCTCTAACCCTCTCTCTGTCTCTCTCGGTTACGTGTCACGTACCCATCAGTGAGCTACTTGGGCTGTAGGGCGGCTCAGTTAGTCCCGAAGAATCCATCAATATACAGTCCACTAACTGCTGAGTCGTCGGGCACCGTCGTCTGGGACAAGGCGAAATCTACAAGAAGTCGTGACAAAAATTGAGAAAGGGACGGTAAGATGGTTTAGGCACATACAGAGGATGCATGAAACACGAGTGATAAAAGAAATTTATGTTGTGGAATCACTTTTATTTACTTTACAACTAGCTTTTGTCCGCGGCTTCGCTCGCTTGGAATTTGGTCTGCCACATTAAGTTTCGTGACATATCATTTTAAATAAAAATATTTTTTTTACTTAATTTATGGTTTACAATTTTGGTCATAGTGGCTTCTTCCACATAAAAGGTAGATATATGCTGTCGCGGACTTTTATTTAGAACTATTCAAGACAAACAATCCTACGGTACATCATCTTTGTGTAACTCCAATGGTTTAGGCAGCGTACGCCAAGATAGCTCTCAGAGGTCAGTTTTTTTTCCGACTTAATTGAAATGTATCGTTATATTACGACCAAAATTACATAATATCATTACAAATTCTAGCCTATATGTTATTCCGATGTATATCCTATATTACTGTAAAGTTTCATCCAAATCCGTCCAGTAGTTTTTTCGTGAAAGAGTAACAAACATACATCCATACTCACAAACTTTCGCATTTATAATATTAGTAGGAAGTAGGATATTCATGATGCTGTCATATGAGCGATTGGCGAGCCCAACATCTCGACTAGTGGCGGGTTCTCGTCCAAGACACAGTTAGGGTCGTTCTGCCGGCGAAGCAAATAATTAGAAGAAGAATTATTAAGAAGAAGGAGTAGGGCGGTCAAAGCGCGAATGTTTAGCGCGTTTAGACACATCACCGCGTGGTGACTGCAATGTATGTTAAAAAAAAAAACTAGGGATCACTAGGCCTTGAAAGGCGCCTCACCTGCGAATAGTATTGCTAGGTGTGTGTAGCGTCATGCACCTCCGATGGCAGACGGCCGTCCCCCACGCAGCGATAAGCCAACCGCTCTCCGCACACTGTACTGATGGCTCTGCGACAAACAAACACACCCACATCAATCACATTATTCGACTAGCTGACCATGGCAAAGTTCGTAACGTCTCAGAATCAATAAATAAAAAAGCTGAACGACAATGGCAGAATGTTTCAACTTTAGTAAAAAATGTGGTCAAAACTTAACAGTAAAAGAAAAATGCTCGATATGAATTAGGTTCTATTATTATATTTAATTACACAAGTTTCTTTTTTCGTGTCACAAGTTTCGTTTTTGGTGTACATCGAAAGAAATAAAAAAAAAAAACTTCACTTTTGAATTTAATTTGATTTCTGAGCGACTTTTAAATTTAATTGATTTCTGAACGACGGGACGAACATCAAATATTTGACAGGTAGGGATAGTTTCTAAGGGAATCCGAAATTGTTGCTTTTACAATATATTCCTAATATTTTCATCATATTTACTCACCTTTTAAACGTTCCCTGGACTTCCAAAAATAATTCAAAACCAAAATTAGCCAAATCGGTCCAGCCGTTCTCGAGTTTTAGCGAGACAAATATATATATATATATATATATATATATATATATATATATATATATATATACATACAGTTGTGGTCATATAATTAAGAACGATTTGAAGTTCTAGAATTTTTTATTTAAATAATGTCATACACAGAAATGTGTACCTTCTGAGAAGCAACTAGTCATGTTATAAAATAGCCACATTAATAGAGCAACGTGGCTTAGGAATAATGAATAAAATTGTCAACTATTATATTTTTTCTAAGATTTGATTTATTTTACCAAAGTAACACATTCAAATAGTACTGAAGCTGGACAAATAATTAAGAACGATTTATTAAACTGAACGGAAATTATTTTGTATGACATTTACATTTAAAAAATCACAATAATATGTAGCGCGAAAAATTTACCATGCGATTTAATACATTTTTAACTAAAATTAATAGTTAATAGCATTTCCACGGCTTGTAATTACTGCTTTACACCGACGAGGCATTGACTCTATTCATTTTTGACATTTCGCAAGAGAAATAGAGTTCCATTCTTCTAAAAAAACGTCGTACAGCTCTCTTAAATTCCCACACTGTGTATTTGAAACCTTTTTCTTTACTTCAAACCACAGATTCTCTATTGGGTTTAGATCTGGGCTGTAAGCTGGCCAGTCTAAGACAGAAACTGATTGCGCTGTAAGAAATTCCTTTACGGTGCGTGCAGTGTGCTTTGGATCATTGTCGTGTTGGAATGTCCAAATAACCGGTAGAACGTCTTCAGCATAAGGTAACATTGTTTCTTCCAGTATATTTTTGTATTGGAATTGATCCATGTTACCTTCTATTAACTTTACAGGTCCAACACCATGTCCAGAAAAGCATCCCCAAATTTTTACATTTCCACCACCGTGCTTTAATGTGACTTTCGTGTACTTTGGGTCGAATGCTGTATTCGGGGGACGTCGTACATATCGTTTTCCATCAGAACATACTCTGTTTATTTTCGTCTCGTCAGAAAAAAGTACATTTTTCCACTGCCGCACAGTCCAGTTTTCATACTTTCTCGCAAATGCAAGCCGGGCTTGTCTGTGGCAAAGTTTCAACATGGGTACCTTCCTTGCTATCCTTCCGTGCAATTTTTCTTCTACCAAACGTCTTCAAATAGTGCGTGCTGAGATTGCTGAAGGGTTATTTTCACCAAAATATTCTTTTCTCAGCTCGTTTGACCCTTTAAAAGGATTTTGTTTCGCCATACGAACGATGTTTCGGTCATCTCGAGGAGTTGTTTTTTTCTGTCTAGGTACACGTGGAACATTCGAAGTAGTTTGATACGTAGCAAAATGCTTTACAGCGTGGAAAATCATCGTTTGATAGAAGCAAAATTGCACGGAAGGATAGCAAGGAAGGTACCCATGTTGAAACTTTGCCACAGACAAGCCCGGCTTGCATTTGCGAGAAAGTATGAAAACTGGACTGTGCGGCAGTGGAAAAATGTACTTTTTTCTGACGAGACGAAAATAAACAGAGTATGTTCTGATGGAAAACGATATGTACGACGTCCCCCGAATACAGCATTCGACCCAAAGTACACGAAAGTCACATTAAAGCACGGTGGTGGAAATGTAAAAATTTGGGGATGCTTTTCTGGACATGGTGTTGGACCTGTAAAGTTAATAGAAGGTAACATGGATCAATTCCAATACAAAAATATACTGGAAGAAACAATGTTACCTTATGCTGAAGACGTTCTACCGGTTATTTGGACATTCCAACACGACAATGATCCAAAGCACACTGCACGCACCGTAAAGGAATTTCTTACAGCGCAATCAGTTTCTGTCTTAGACTGGCCAGCTTACAGCCCAGATCTAAACCCAATAGAGAATCTGTGGTTTGAAGTAAAGAAAAAGGTTTCAAATACACAGTGTGGGAATTTAAGAGAGCTGTACGACGTTTTTTTAGAAGAATGGAACTCTATTTCTCTTGCGAAATGTCAAAAATGAATAGAGTCAATGCCTCGTCGGTGTAAAGCAGTAATTACAAGCCGTGGAAATGCTATTAACTATTAATTTTAGTTAAAAATGTATTAAATTGCTTGGTAAATTTTTCGCGCTACATATTATTGTGATTTTTTAAATGTAAATGTCATACAAAACAATTTCCGTTCAGTTTAATAAATCGTTCTTAATTATTTGTCCAGCTTCAGTACTATTTGAATGTGTTACTTTGGTAAAATAAATTAAATCTTAGAAAAAATAGTTGACAATTTTATTCATTGTTCCTAAGCCACGTTGCTCTATTAATGTGGCTATTTTATAACATGACTAGTTGCTTCTCAGAAGGTACACATTTCTGTGTATGACATTATTTAAATAAAAAATTCTAGAACTTCAAATCGTTCTTAATTATATGACCACAACTGTATGTATATATATATATATATATATATATATATATATATATATATATATATATATTTGTCTCGCTAAAACTCGAGAACGGCTGGACCGATTTGGCTAATTTTGGTTTTGAATTATTTTTGGAAGTCCAGGGAACGTTTAAAAGGTGAGTAAATATGATGAAAATATTAGGAATATATTGTAAAAGCAACAATTTCGGATTCCCTTAGAAACTATCCCTACCTGTCAAATATTTGATGTTCGTCCCGTCGTTCAGAAATCAATTAAATTTAAAAGTCGCTCAGAAATCAAATTAAATTCAAAAGTGAAGTTTTTTTTTTTTATTTCTTTCGATGTACACCAAAAACGAAACTTGTGACACGAAAAAAGAAACTTGTGTAATTAAATATAATAATAGAACCTAATTCATATCGAGCATTTTTCTTTTACTGTTAAGTTTTGACCACATTTTTTACTAAAGTTGAAACATTCTGCCATTGTCGTTCAGCTTTTTTATTTATTGATTCTGAGACGTTACGAACTTTGCCATGGTCAGCTAGTCGAATAATGTGATTGATGTGGGTGTGTTTGTTTGTCGCAGAGCCATCAGTACAGTGTGCGGAGAGCGGTTGGCTTATCGCTGCGTGGGGGACGGCCGTCTGCCATCGGAGGTGCATGACGCTACACACACCTAGCAATACTATTCGCAGGTGAGGCGCCTTTCAAGGCCTAGTGATCCCTAGTTTTTTTTTTTAACATACATTGCAGTCACCACGCGGTGATGTGTCTAAACGCGCTAAACATTCGCGCTTTGACCGCCCTACTCCTTCTTCTTAATAATTCTTCTTCTAATTATTTGCTTCGCCGGCAGAACGACCCTAACTGTGTCTTGGACGAGAACCCGCCACTAGTCGAGATGTTGGGCTCGCCAATCGCTCATATGACAGCATCATGAATATCCTACTTCCTACTAATATTATAAATGCGAAAGTTTGTGAGTATGGATGTATGTTTGTTACTCTTTCACGAAAAAACTACTGGACGGATTTGGATGAAACTTTACAGTAATATAGGATATACATCGGAATAACATATAGGCTAGAATTTGTAATGATATTATGTAATTTTGGTCGTAATATAACGATACATTTCAATTAAGTCGGAAAAAAAACTGACCTCTGAGAGCTATCTTGGCGTACGCTGCCTAAACCATTGGAGTTACACAAAGATGATGTACCGTAGGATTGTTTGTCTTGAATAGTTCTAAATAAAAGTCCGCGACAGCATATATCTACCTTTTATGTGGAAGAAGCCACTATGACCAAAATTGTAAACCATAAATTAAGTAAAAAAAATATTTTTATTTAAAATGATATGTCACGAAACTTAATGTGGCAGACCAAATTCCAAGCGAGCGAAGCCGCGGACAAAAGCTAGTTGTAAAGTAAATAAAAGTGATTCCACAACATAAATTTCTTTTATCACTCGTGTTTCATGCATCCTCTGTATGTGCCTAAACCATCTTACCGTCCCTTTCTCAATTTTTGTCACGACTTCTTGTAGATTTCGCCTTGTCCCAGACGACGGTGCCCGACGACTCAGCAGTTAGTGGACTGTATATTGATGGATTCTTCGGGACTAACTGAGCCGCCCTACAGTCCAGGTAGCTCACTGATGGGTACGTGACACGTAACCGAGAGAGACAGAGAGAGGGTTAGAGCAGGACGGACGCTGTGGTAGTCGAATCCCCGTTGCCGACACCAATTCACGACGTCCTCTCAAACCACGGACCCGTCTCTCCTGCCACGTACCGCCGTGTGAAACTATAAGCACGGCCAATGACGTATTGTCACTGAAACTGGCTCTGAAACTAGGATGATTCTGAAACTATGATGCTCTGAAACTAGGATGTTCTGAAACTAAGATGATCCAAACTATTCTTGCTGTTCTTGATATATTTAATCACTTTATACACTTTTACTATTCACTAATCACAACTTGCTTCTTATTATTTGTTATTTCTTCTTATTTGTTTCTTCGCTGATTTTCTTGCTATCACTGGATGCCATACCCGAAAATGCGATCCCTTATATAGTCGATCGGAGGTAAATCTAATGGTCAGTGGTTCTGACACTTTTTTCCACCAATCACAGGGCAGATTTTTCCGCCAAAACTTACCTCCGTTTAACCCTCGGCCGTGACCATAGAGAGAGCCGGTCGCCGATTTTGTATTTTTCGGGTATGTTACCCAGGCCCTAACCCTATCCTTAATCTCTGGTTAGTTTTATTTATTCAACACATTACAAGTACAATTACTTAATTTCTAAAATATGTACAAGTATGTTTTTAATAATCAGCATGCTCGGCGTCTTCAACAACTTCTATTATTCTTTAACTATTTTTTTTAATAGCCCATATATGTCTCACTGCTGAGCACGGGCCTCTCCATTTCTGGAACTGGAACGGACGTTAACCCACCACGCTTGTCCAATGCGGATTGGCGGGGTTACGAGACTCGGAATAAATATTTGTAATCCATACATATATTTATTCCGGTGCGGGGATCGAACCCGCAACCATTACTCCCGTCACTAAGCCAATTGGTCGTCATTTGTCCGTCGTTCCTTGTATACTTGTATAGATATAAAAATTTGGGATAGTCGGGTGGCATTGCCCAGTTATCCCCGTCACGTGTAGCCTCAACCTGTTCCTTTGCAGAGCATCAAAATTTTGCAGTAACAGACACCGGAAGCAGTTACCCCTCCGGCAGACGTGACTGGCGCGGGACGCGGGACCTCACGACCCGCTTGCACCCTGCTATTTATTATGCTTGTCATCTTGTTCTAAGAGTGGCTGTCTGACTTGCGCAGGTTGAAAGGACTTGGTTGGCAGCCCATTCAGCACAACCTTCCTCCTCCGTCGCGACGTGTAGCAGTTCTAGAGCACTCGCTATCCCGGTCCACTCTCTGATATTACGTAGCCAAGACTTTCTTTTTAGACCAACTTAGCTTTTGCCCGTGATATATATATATATATATATATATATATATATATATATATATATATATATATATATATATATATATATATTTACGGTTCGGAACCGATTCGACATTGGAACTTTAAAAAAACAAGCCTTTTCGAACCTCAATGGCTGACAACGTATTTGTGTTGCTTATGGTGTTGCATATGATTGCTTTCCATCGGGTGACACGCTTGCCCGTTTGCCTTCCTATCCCATACAAAAAATGTCCGTGAACGCATTGAAAAGTATTCATTTTCCCTTGTCCATAGATCCAGTGTTAAAAACAGCGCATCCCCAGGATAATTAGTTAGGTTTAAATATAGGAAACAACCATGGGGTCTGTAAATGTGAATCGCAATGTGGCCGACGCGTTCTACCGCTACAAGATGCCGCGCATCTGCGCCAAGGTGGAGGGGAAGGGCAACGGCATCAAGACAGTGATCGTCAACATGCCCGAAGTCGCCAAGGCGCTCGGACGTCCCGCCGTGTACCGTCCGTACGTGTAAGTTGTTTGTTGTTGTTACTGGTAATTGACTAAGTTTTACTGTTCATCTGACTTCTGCGATGGAAAAACATATTTGTACACATTTATTTCATGTGATAACAACAGTTTACGATACATAATATTATATATAAGAGAGTTATGTGGACACTAAGAATTTTTACTTAGGCTAAGATCCGCGACAAGTCTTCAACAAGAAAACTTCTTAGCTAAGTAAAAGTTCTAACTGTCCACATAGTAATGGAGGACATCCATCCATCCATCCATCCAAAGCCTGACTCCATTAATCATCTAATAAGAGAGTTGTATAACAATAAAGTTGATTGCGGTTTTCTTTTGAAATTTAACATATGTAATAATATGTTAATATTATATAAGTACGTTTGGGAATAAAAATAATATATTCTTTCAAAATTTTGATCAGTGGATGCAGGCGTTTGCAAAAATCCATTACTATGTTAACAATCAGAATTTTAATTAGCCGAGATATAAAGATAATATTGTATGTTTACTTAAGGATGTGAAGAAATGGCCGTCAGCAACAATCGACAAATTTATTATTATTTATAATATTATAAAAATTAATAATAATATTAATTTTTATTTATTATTATTAATTTTATTTATTGTTATTGCTTAATAAAACACACGCGAACACATCATCCATCTAACTTAGGGTTGTACCGAGTTCAATCAAGTTTTGTTAAAATACATTAATATTATTCTTGTCAACTGTCAACTTGTAAAAATTGAGCTCGTTTGCCGATCACGTTTCTCCTCCCCCAAGTGTAGAAATGTCCATCACAAATGGCGGAACACTTACTTTATTCTTAACTGCCCGGTTTCATTTTGCATTTTATTATACGATTCCTTTTTGTTCGCGCACAATTTTAACACGCCATAAAAGCGTGGAACGGCCGTTCTGAATATTGCGTCGTTAAAATTGCGAGTACAGTAAAGTCTCATATAACGCGGTAGATCGGTTCCGCGTTATAGGAAAACGCGCGTTATACGAGGGATCACTGTAATGTATAATAAACGTTGCTAAAACTCACAATCTGGGAACAAAAATTAAATAAAATAATTCGATTTTATAAAAACAAGATGTGCGAACAAAGTTGTTTGTGGGCTGTCGAATCATTATAAATTTTTCACAGTACATAAAAATATATGACTTGGGATATTCACGCGTTTTACGAGGGAAATTACGTGTTATACGAGGGACATGAAATCGCGTTATAGGAGGGTTTATTGAATTGTATTATATGAGGCGTTGTGCTCGCTAGTAAATATGGGCCCTGCGCACGCGGTGTATTTTTATAGCAGACTTTTTTTTAAATAAAACTAGAAATTTTTCTATGTTGCCAGAACTCTTGTTAACCATTCCAATTAAGATAATTAGTTTTATTGTACTCTTGCATCATACCTATTTCTTAAAATATATGATTCATATCAAAAGTCGCGTTGCTAAATGGTGCCAAATGGTCCAAAAACAAGTTTTCGCTTTCCGAGCTATGGGTCGTGGGTTCGATTGCCATATCGGGGATAAATATTTGTTGGGGTAGGCAGAGACCACAGATCTTCAACTGCTACGATCTCGGCATACTTCTCTTGCTTCGTCCACACTCATTATTCTCCTCATGCAAGCCCGCCGGTTAAGGCTACTCTTGACCTGGCCTTTCTTAAAAACTTTAGCAATTTGGCCTGTTTATCCTTTAATTTATCCTTGTATTTTTGGGTTTACAAGGGGACCATCTATAAATTATGTCATATTAATTTCAAGATTTTGAAGCCTCCCCTCCTTCTGTTACATGTTAAGTTTTGAGTTTATAATTCTAGCACTCCCTCCACTTAATGTACGATGAATTAACGTATGGTTTAATGTATGACATAATGTCATGATAACCCCTTATGCCACCTACGGCACGTGGATACCTAGTTAGTCAGTTTAATTAATCAGGCTTTGATTCGATAGAACTTCGTCGTACTGTTATGAAATATTATTTTGTCTCGTTGTTCGTCAGACCCTACCAAGTATTTTGGCTGCGAGCTGGGCGCTCAGACCCAGTTCGACTACAAGAACGAACGCTTCATCGTGAACGGCGGCCATGACTCGGCCAAGCTGCAGGACCTTTTGGACGGGTAAGTGGCAACAGTAATACCCACCTATATACCCACGTAAATATCACGTAGGGGAATTCACGAGCGTATGTGTTCACAAAAGGCCGGCAGCGCGTCTGATATCCATACGGCGTTGCGAAGGTATATATTATGTATGTAATAATATGTTGACTTGGCTCTATGCATAGTGACTGATCAAGAACTGTAAAATTAAAAAAAAAAATTACGAACCAGCCACCTTCAGCGGAGCTTCCAAACCGATTGGAATCGAGAACATTAGAACCTTAAAAAAAATTGTGATGCTTATGGTGTTCCATATCGACGACATAAAACGTGAGTATGAAATGACGTATTTTGGTTTATACACCTTGCAAATCAGATTAAAAAACTACATCAAATGGTATATATATATATATATATATATATATATATATATATATATATATATATATATATATATATATATATATATATATATATAATATATATATATATGTATATATATATATATATATATATATATATATATATATATATATATATATATATATATATATATATATATATATATATATATATATATATATATATATATATAATACATACATATATACACTTGTGGCCATATAATTAAGAACGATTTGAAGTTCTAGAAGTTTTTATTTAAATAATGTCATATAAAAAAATGTGTACCTTCTGAGAAGCAACCAGTCATGTTATAAAATAGCCACATTAATAGAGCAACGTGGCTTAGGAATAAAGAATAAAATTGTCAACTATTTTTTCTAAGATTTAATTTATTTTACCAAAGTAACACATTCAAATAGTACTGAAGCTGGACAA
>JASFAT010001071.1:0-50603 GCA_031353405.1 Baronia brevicornis | reverse complement strand
TTAAAAAATAAAGCGGACAATATATGGATAAGTGAAGTACTTTTTCGTTGTCATGACACCGTGTTACAATAAATCAAGCGTGAATAGCGCATGCGACGTAGATAAGAACCGTGAAACAAAAGGGCTCCATAAATCGTTATTAAGTACGGAGTCGCAAGTCCCTTATTCGACCAGGAAAATATGCCGATATATTGCGTTGCTGTTATTAAACTGCCAGGCGCTTTGACCTCTCACTTAGTTATATGAAATTTTCATGGACTCTTAAAAATGCTTTAACGGAATTGATCATTTTATATTATATTAGACCCTATCCCTCTTTTAACAAAAACTTTAGTAGTGTATGATATTAATATAAGTAATGTAAGTGGTATTTTGTTTGTAAAAAAGTTGATTTTACGTAAAGAATAAAAAAGAGAATCAAAACTTTTCTTCTGTCTTTTGAATTAGAGATCCGTACGTCGCAACCCATCTCTAATTCACCCGTCTTCGATTATTGAAATTGCTAAAGATACTCTGGAGCCCAATTTATGGTATAAATTTCTCATAAGAAGTTATCGATTGTTACATGCCTTGAATTATGTAATTCGTTTTATTAGTAAAAAGTCTTATATTTCTTTACAAGATTCATTCTTATAAACGATGTCAGCAAAGTATTTCCAATACTTCGATTTTCTTGCGGTCTATACGTAATGGTTTTTAAATTTTATTATAAGTAATAAGTAATAAATATTTAAATACGCATATGTTTCACAATACTCAATATGTTATTGTAGTTTCAACCACGACAGAGACTCTGATGTTGTCGTTAGACGTGTTGAGTTGGTATTTTAATTGATTCGCACTTGTTTTGTTTATAATACTTCAAACTAGCGCAACAGTTGTCTGCCAAGATTATGATGTGATATCTACTAATAAAACTTACTTTATATCGTTATAATATTTCATATTATTACAATTCTACTATCAGTTCTCACTCTCCTTATATACATATATCTTGTTCAAATTTTCAATTGTTAATATAATACGTTTTAGTCATCCACTCAAGTTCAAATAATTTTTTTTAAACTTTTGGTTAATGACACTTGATTTTAAAAACTGTATTGAAATCAAGTGTCATTAACTAAAAGTTCTCAAATATTAATTCGTTTATTAAATTTAATTCATTAATTTTAATTTGATATGAGAGAAACAAAATTCTCTATACATATTTATATTAAATGTAATTATTTATAAAAAAGTAACTGAAATAGAATTTTGCTTTGTTGACCTAAGTAGGAATTGACTTTAATTTTTTTATGTTACTTGTTTATGTTAAATTTACCTAAATCAATTTACATTAGGTATTGTATTGCGAATAAATGTTATATATTCCGCTAACAATACATACAGCTTAAGGATATTGTCTAAGAGAGATTTCTACCGATCATTTTATTCAACGAGTGAAGAACTTCATGGATATAGAAAAAAACTTTTTACGACTGAACATTGAGGTAAGCCTCACGGAAATGCTGAATAATATATTCAAATGCGGTGAAGCGTGAGCTGATACAAAAACAAATAGACATAAAATCAATGTTTTCATATTTATGCGCAAACATTAACCTTCGGGTATAGTAAACATTTTGTATTCACGAATAAATGACGTAAACCAGGAGATGGGGGCGCGTTACATAATTTGCAATGTTCCAACTCCGGTGGAGCTCCAATAAATCAAATGTAAACAACAACCACTGGGTATGGAGATAACAAATGTATAACAAAGAACTGAGACATATTAAATAACTCATACCTAATATTTGTTAAAATCTATCCTAATACAATAAACGGTAAAATTTAATAAATGTTTTACATTTTTTTATGGGATAGGAGAGCAAATGAGCAAGCATGTCGCCTCATGGAAAGCAATCATCGCCTCCCATTACAACGGCGACACCGCAGGAGTCACAAAAGCTTTGCCGGTCTTTTAGGTATTTGTAGGCTTGTTTTTTTAAGGTGCCAATGTCGTATCGGTTCTTAAAAACCACACAGTCGATTCCACAGAGTGGTGTTGCGTGGAAAGAAGTTTCGAGAGAAGCGCACCGTACTGGATCACTACTCATCCAGATGGTGGGGATGAAACTTTGTTGATGAAATGGTTGTGGAATTTGGCGGTTGGAATTATTCCAAACAATTTCTCGGAGCACTCTCCATGGTAAAAGTGGTAAAAATGTTGAGAGATGAGATATCCCTCCGCAGCACTAGAGAATCAAGCCTATCGGTGAGATCTTGGTCATCGACGATTCGGATCGCACGACTTTGTATGCGGTCAAGTGGAAGAAGTTGATACTGGGGGGGCTTCCCATTTGTAGGCCCATAGTTTCTTCTGTTATGGATGCAGTTATATATAACATATAAAATAATAACACAAAATTCATAATCATAAAAATCATACAAACGTCATAATGGAATGCGTAATAATGAAGTGCATAATGGAAACCTTGATACCAGAAAATCTCGCCTTTAAAAAAAAAACTGTTCTTTCTGTTTGGTGGCTTATTTGATGACTGTTTGACTACTTATTTCTTTTTAGAAATTTAAAACGAAATAAGTAGTCAAAATATATGTCACGCTGAATTTGTGATTCAAATATCAGTATGATTGAATCGCTACGTCATTCAAAAATCGATTAATTTAACTGTTAAAGATGATCTTACGAGATGATGTAATGTTTCATAAAACCTAACTACGAGCACATACACTTGGTGGATTGCGACACAGGGCCAAATAAGTAACAGATCGGACATATTTGTCTTTGGGTGACCAATCTGCTTTTCAGTCGAGGTGGCTTTATTTTAATTTTTTAGTTTGATTGATGGATGTCGTTGATGATTAAAAAAAAACAATTTAAAAATTAAGTATAAAAACT
The DNA here is from genome assembly GCA_031353405.1 of Baronia brevicornis. Classification (NCBI taxonomy): domain Eukaryota; kingdom Metazoa; phylum Arthropoda; class Insecta; order Lepidoptera; family Papilionidae; genus Baronia; species Baronia brevicornis. Next base: position 47,698 of record JASFAT010001071.1, on the reverse strand, counting down.
ATTTACTGTTTAACCCTTCTTTGCATGATTTTTTCTTTATTGGTGAAATAAATCAAGGTGATATAATTCATGTTCAAAATTAAAGGAAAAATGGTTAAAAAAATCTTAGTATATATTTATAGTATAAATTTAGTAAAAACCCATATGATAGAAATTACCATTATCATGCAAAGTGAGATCATTGGCTTAGTACTAAATACAAAATAAAAGAGAATATCATTAGATATATTTTATTCTTTATGATAATTCACTAAACAATTATTATTTTTACTACAAGAAATTGTAAAACATAATAAAACAAAATGATACTTTATTGCAATTATAACAAATAGGGGAATGATAACTTCAAGCTCGTTTTACTGATAGTGGCACTTGCTTATTTTTGACAGCTATGTTTTTTTTTATGAAATGGACATTAAAAAGGTATCCAGACACGATCAACTTGAAGTGAACTTGTTCTTTTATATAATTTTTGGGCATTCAGTGTTATGATGGAAATTTCCACCATTATGCAAAGAAGGGTTAAATACGAGTAAGTCAAATTATATTAAGGATAAAGGTAGTTTATTTGAAATGTCAATTTAAAAACATTGCTTACTGTATGGCTCTTTTTTTTTCGCAGTTATGCGGGAAAAATTCCGACTTCATGCAAATTACAGGATAAAAGAAAGGTATTCTCACCGCAACTGTGGCGATTTATTCGAAAAATTCACTCGAAGAAGGCTCGGAAATTTGAAGCACTATTTCGAGTTTTACGTAGCTTCGAAACTTCAATGAGAACGAAATTTATGATAATTCAGTTTACCCAAGTGATTTGTTCAGCTTTCTTGGATAAAGAAAGATACTTTACGCTACGGCAAGTTTTGAAACCTTACCGAGGTAGGTAAGAATATGAAAACCGACTTTTACAAAGTGGCACTTACAAATAAATGGCTGCTTAGTACGAACTAGATTAATTTGAGTAGAGGGGATTAGTTTGAGTACGCTAGGCGGTTTATAAGCACAACGAACATAATCAGATGCCGGCAGGTTGCCCTGACATTTAACGAGTTGTGCTTATTTGTGAAATTTTGAATTTACATGCGACCCTTTGCTTGCTTTCAATACTGAATTGAGTCGGCCTTTATATTAAGTATTTTACCAAATTGTTCTTTGCTTTAACTACATTTAGTATAATTTAAATCTTTTTAGAAATTATGATAATCGTTCCTCCGTTAAAAAGGATATTAACATTTTATGGTAAATGCTGCCTCACCAACTCACACTAATTTCAAAATTATCAATATTAGGTAACAAAAAATGGTTTAATCAGAAAATATTAAATTTCATGTCCAATATTTTCAGTAAAAAATGTTTATTTTAAAATAAAGTGAACATCAAAAAGTATATACATACATATAATAACGCCTGTTCCCTTTAAGGGAACAAGCGTTATTATATGTATGTACGAAGACCACAGACCTCTATTCGCTACGATTCCGGTATACATTTTTTACATTATCCACACTCATCACTCTCTTCATACAAACCAAAAAGTGAACAAGGCTAATATATACAGGGCAAAATGGGACTTATCGGGATGTTTGTTTCTAAATGCGGCTATATGTTCACTATAGCGAGTCTTAAAGCTAAGGCCAGTTTGACCAATATAAACTGCGTTACATTCACTACAGATAAGTTTGTAGACACCTGATCTAAGTTGTCGGTCCACTTTATCTTTAACATTAAAAATGTTTTTTACTGCATTATCCGTTCTGAACGCCACTCGGATCCCTTTGTTGTTTAGGGTTTTCGCAATTTTGTCCGAGATAGGACCTATATAAGTCAGACTAGCCACTTGTTTATTCTCGCTTAGACGAGGAACGTTTAAGTTCGGTAAGTTTTTGGTTTAAGTTCCAAATAAATCCACTTAACCCAATGGAAAAACACACATTATTAATTTTCTGTTATTGTTTTGCTTGTCGCGGATCTTAGCTAAGTAAAACTTTTGACTGTCCATATAGTGATGGATTTCCGCAAAGTAACGCCTGACTCCATTCGTAATCGCAAAAACAACTCTTTTTAATTTATTGTCAGTTTTATACCTATCACACATAATAAATCATAAAGTTTATTTAACTGAGAAAAAAATTAACTAAACTTATTTTCTGATATATTCATCATGAGACATAATTGTCATCGTTATCTCTTTACACTCATTACGTTCAGTAAAAATAGTCTCAAATCGAAATTCAAATAGAGTAGTGCAAATGAAAATGCTTTATGATTACGAAAAACTGATTTAATAGGAGAAAAAAATATAAGGGCACACCTGTCCGCACCAGCAAAGTCGAAACGACCGCCATCTGTATGAAAGTAACTTGCACATTTAAGCGATTATTATTCAAGCCTAGAAACTTCATTTGATTTTCAGAACAGTCTATAAATCAGTATAAGCTTAAATATTCGAGCTTACTGATTTATATATATATATATATATATATATATATATATATATATATATATATATATATATATATATATATATATATATATATATATATATATATATATATATATATATATATATATATATATATATATATATATATATATATATATATATATATATATATATATATATATATATATATATATATATATATATATATTATATATATATCTCGAAAACTTGTATGTGATCATTCAAAAGCAGTCAGTTTCAACGCTGTACGAAATTTTATATTGATTGTAGAGATGTGAGAGTTAAACTATTATTTAATAACATATACATGGTTATATTTCAAAAGAAAACTCACTGAGAAATACTAATCACGCTAGGACTCCCTTATATGTTTTAAATCCACACAAATGACAAATATATATACTTACAATCAGAATCAATCGAACTCCCTACGCCTGGCTTCCAAAATAAATACATCGCCACTGCGCCATTTGTGTCTTCCTATTTCAAGTAATACTAATGTAATGAAACCATCACATTGGTACGTGATTAGAAGTTAAGCGTCTGAATGATACTGCTTTAAACCAGAATTAACCGCTGTAGTTATAGTAGAAGCGAAACGGTTGGCTTTCCAATCCGTTGCCGATTAAAACTTTTAGTTCTTAAGATGTCCGTATCCCACACGAGCACGCTTATCGACTTAATTAGTAATTCGTTGCATTTATAGCGGGCTTTAGTATACGACAAAACGGGAAGCTTGTAACGACTTACTAGATTTCATTATGATAATTGTTCTGAACGCGCGTTTTGGTGTATTCAAGTTTGAGATGAGACTTAAAAGTTTAATTGCATTTATTTTAGATCTTTATTACACATATTACCAAATGAACAAGGTTCTCCGACAAGTCAAGCAAAAACGTGAACTTTTTCAGACCGTCAAAGGTAGAAAAGTTGCTTAATTTGGTCATATCATGAGACATGACAGGCACAAGTTGCTGCAATTGATCATGATGGCAAAATACACGTTGGTCGGAAAAGAAAGTTTTGGCTACATAATATCAGGGAGTGGACCGGGATAGCGAGTGCTCCAGAATTGTTGCACCTCGCGAAGGAAGAGGAGAGTTGTGCTGAATTGGCTGACAACCTTCGCAAGTTGGTTAGGCACTCTTAGAAGAAGACTAAATAAACAAAATGACTTTTTTATGTGATACAAAGACAAACGAGCATACGTTTCACCTGATGGGAAGCAACCAACGTCGCCAAAAGACATTCGCAGTGCTATAGACGTTGTGGAAGAGTTGATTGCTTAAAATAGTCATAATTATCATTATCTGTTTGTGGCAGTGTATACTGCTGGATATATCTCTTTTCCAAAGCCCTCTATTTCCCTGATCTTTGATTGCAAGCACTCAGTTCCTGCCAGCCGCCCTACCTAAATTCTCAAATTGTTGAAGGAACATGGGTTGAAGGAACTGATAGGACTAGGATGGAAACTGTTCAAAAAACTACCTCTATGTTTTGTGTGAATTGTTTATAGAGTTTATAATAAAATACCAAGTTTCCCACCATGACGCGTCAATTTGCCTGGTCTTTGGCTTTACGCATCCTGCTTCTGCCAGTAATTGCTCTATCTAGCCAGCGAATATCCCACTTTACGTTTGTCAATACGCGGCCTCTACTCACACACAGCTATTGTTAATATTTTATATTAGTTTTAAGTTATATTCTTCTGCGGTTTGGATTTATCCTAAAATTATTCAATGTGGTGAATTGTGTAAACGAATACCTAATTGGTGAAAAGACATTTAAAGTTTGTATGGAGAATATGTTAATTAGTTAAAAATTAAAGTAAAAAAAGTGAGTTTAAATAGATTTCAGTAAATATTAAATATTTTTGGACAGTTACTATATGTACTGTTTAATATTCATTGCTAGTTAGTATAAATAAAGTTTGATTTGAGCAAACAAATACAACATAAAATAGAGCAAGGGTTTCGTAAATAGGAAAAAGTGCCTCGGCCCGAGGGCACGGGCGCTTGTCGTGAAAGCATTGAATTGTCACTCGTGTTCAACTAATCATGTGAACGGCAAAGTGACTTCACGATCTTTGCGTTATTTATGTTATATTATTTATTTATAGAAATATTTATAGAATAAAACAGCAATTTATTCTATAAATAATTGTGAATGTCGTTTCTTAGAGGTGAACGAAATTGCGAAATTCTTTGCGAAAAGTCTATATTGCAAATTTATTTTTTACAATATATTATTACAATACATACGATTTCAAATGTGTTTTTGCAAAAGTATTACAATGCATTTTAGGAGAAGAACTTTCTTAATAAGATGTTGAAAACGAAAAATATTGGTTTCTAGTAAAAAATCTAGATGAGACCCTCACAAAGTGATACACATCCTTGTCAAGAATTTACATATGTAGATTTTCTTTTACAATGCTAAAATGTACATGTTTTTGTGAAATAAATTTACTATTTAATTCACAACATTACTTTTGTATTACATAATACACGTATAACATAATATAATCGTTGTAGATTTCGAAAACATTTTTCTTATAAACTGGGACATACCATACCATATATAATATATACATAACTTATTGAGGTGCTATGAATAAAATGACTTTTAAAAAGTAGCGGTTATTATAGCTCTTAAAGCGATTGATTGATATCCGGCTCGGATGTTCGGCACGGTGCTGAAATTGAGATTTCATGCCATAATCTCCCCCTTCGAAGATTGAGATTTGGAGATAAAAAGCATATTTTTACGCGAAAATTTCGTATCAGCGCTATTATATAGTATCGATTTATTGGCTATTCATGACAAAGGCGATGGTAAATTTATTCTGTACAAAGCTTATATTACCGAATATGTAATATATACTCGTATTAATCGTTAGAGTAACACTCTAAATCTGACACGAGCGCGATAGCGCTCACGTAATGAATTGCTGTGTAGTGCGTGGTAGGGTTGGTGATGATGGTGGTGAATTCGAGGGTCGCTCGCACGCATCGTTAGCACAACGTGGGTGTGGTTAATCTTTCTATTAAATGAAGATTAAGGAACAATAATTGAAATCAAAATAATAGCTTCAAATGCTTCAAAACAAACATTTTCTCATTTTTAATAAGATAAAGTAAATGTTGTATAGAACCGATCGAAAGTTAAATATAAAAGAGTGGGTGAATGTTTTGTGGTGTGCTTCAATTGGGAAATAGTAACGTACTTAACGGTGTTGGTTCATGAACGATTTGGGAAGAAATTAGCATCGACTGAAAAAAAAAATACTTTTTTATGGGATAGGAAGGTAAACGAGCAGGCATGTCGCCTGATGGTAAGCAATAAACGCCGCCCATAGATATGCGCAGTACCATAGACAGTACAGAAGCATTGCCGACCTTTAAAGAAAGTGTCATTATTACGGAACTTAACTGCTCACCGCTGTTGATGAAGATTTCACAAATAGATGCCTTAATAGATCTTTATTTTTATGAATTATATTTTACCAGTGAAATCCTCAAAACTAATAGGCAGCTAAAATTTTAATACAAGAGGAATTGGTAACAATCATGATTCATGACTAAGTAACAATTAATTAATTATAGGTTTGTAGTGGAAATACTAATCCACTGAGCTACCACAACTTCTACTTTGATTCTAATGAATGAAATGAAATGAATTCAGTAAGAAATGTTTTTTTTTAAGTCAAAACTTGAATAAATGTAGGAGGCTTCTTTTTGCGTTCCCTTCAGTAATAACAATTTACTAGATAATTGGGCTTCCATTTATCTTGTAAGGAAGATTCGTCAATTCTTAAAGTTTTCTTTTTCTTTAGAAACAGTTGGTTACTTTTTGTATTGATTTCTTAGGAAGATGGACAGTATAATCTTTTAAAATGTTCATCAAGCTTTTATTCATTGCTGTTTAGTTTGGATTGTATTTAAGTCCTTCATTTAAATCCATGTTGAATCTTCTTTACAATATTTTTTTTGACTAAATTATTGTAACCTAATAATTTTTTTGCAGAATTACTTACTATGTGAGGTATAACAGTATAATTCAACAAAAGTAAAATCATATTAGTTTTGTTTGTCAGAAATATCTGTTGTTATAATAACGTTACTAATCTCCCTTCAAATGTCCGCCTCAGCATCCTGATGGGAAAGTGAGTTTTGTAGTTAACTTGAAACGAGGTGATGTAATTACGTATTAATAAAACACATTTAAAATAATTATCATAAGCATCACCTAAGCCATCATAGTTTCATCCACCTGCTAAAATTACTTAAGTAAAAAGTATTTTTTTTATTTAGTCAACTTTTCATAGACTTACAAGGGATCGATATAAAACTATGCCTCTTATTTTTCATATATATTTTTATTTACGTATCTCATGATATTATTTATGCCTATTGTACGATCTTCGATTATTCGACCAAGAAAGATTGTGTTGTTGTGACGTTTTACTATATTTGAAAAGGAGATTGCGTGTATTCACAAGGGCGCACTTTATAGCCTAACGTTTTACTGTCGGCAGGTAGGTACGTAGCATCACCAATGTGTGGAATTGGTAGGAATACAAAAAAAAATCTGTGACTTCTTAATGTAAATGGAATATAAATAAAATTTGTCATATTTGCCTTTTAGATTGTATATAGCCTAGCGTTTTACCGTCAGCGGATAGGTACGAGGCATCACCAATGTGTGGAATGGGTAGGAATACATTTAAAGAATTTAGTGACTTCTTAATGTAAATAGAAAATAAATAAAATTTGTCATATTTGCCTTTTAGATTTTATAAATTACATTAGGAATAACTTATTTTTGTTTGTGTTATTTATTACAATTAGATAAACGAAACGGATCGAGATTAGATGTGGGAATCCGGAGATTGATCTACCGTAGCTTGTTGATGATTTTGTTTTTAAAAATTTTAAAAAATACGTTTTTAACTTAGTTCACAAAACAAGGAAGAAATACGCATATCTTTTTATGTGTTCATAGCCCTACAGATATAAAATAATAAAAAGCAAAACAAAAAGAAAATTTTACTCTCAAATTCAGCAATGTAAGTGCAATGCAAACAGAGCGAGAATGTGTTCTAATTTTCGCAGGAATTTAAAGCTTTCAACATTTCAAACAGTTCCGACGTTGCATGTTTGTGTGGTTCACTCAAATATTATGTTCGTTTACAAGATATGGCACCCTTATGAAAAACGACACGAGGATATAAATTTATAGCCTCCTTATATTTCTAACAAATGTATTACAATATTGTCTTTGTAATTTTGTACTTAATTTAATTTCTGAATACATACTTTACATTATTCATTTTATTGCTGAGTATATTTAATTAAATAATAATGAAGGGCCAAGACACTTGACATAGTGGTGAGTTATTTCGCTTTCGTAGAGTGAGGTTATGAATGCTATTCCCGCCTCACCATAAATATTTGTATAGTCTAAGTATAATATCACATTTAGTCTGAATCTGATACATTCTGATTGTAGGTACTATATTTATACTTCATGAACAGTTATGGCAAAGTTATATGTAGGTATATGGTTTTTATTGTGGGGGTATCAAAATGAGCAAACAGGTTACTTGACGGTGAAGAATCACCTCCGTCCACGGACATCTATAACGATCAGATACTGCAGATTCATTGCCTTAGGATAAGTATGTGAATAATCGGGGGAAGAAGGATTTAATGGAAGGCAAAGAAGGAACCAAAGAATGGGAACTGGGCCTCTGGATCTTTGCACTTACCGTACAAGACGTGGTATCAGAGTAAAACTACCTTTTATCGTTGATATACTGTAAGAAGACAATCTTTTTGTTAAATTATTTGCATCATCTCTTATTAACATGGTATAATAATTCTAAAAATAATTTCAATATTTTTTTGTTTCAGGTACGGTGCATCTCACATTATGTATACAATCGTTTAAATGCAGCTTATGTTAATCTTGTATATTATCTTAAAAAAAGTAAGTTATATTGTTAAAACGTATTCAAATTCTATCTATCTATAAATACAAATCTTGCCTCATATATTTCATTAGACCAAAGAGTTATTTAAATTTGCGTTGTTTTTTTAGAGCAAATAAATCGAAAATCTGTTATTACAAGTTGGTAGCACCGCAAAGGTTTTACGGCCACTTCTTCTTCTAAGAGTGCCTCTCCGATTTGCGAAGGTGGCAGCCAATTCAGCACAACTCTCCTCCTCCTTCGCGAAGTGTAGCAGTTCTAGAGCACTCGCTATCCCGGTCCACTTCCTGATATGACGTAGCCAAGTTTCGTTTTCGACCAACTTGTCTTTTGCCCGCGACTTTTCCCATCATGATCAGCCTTTACGGCCACTGGCTGATATATATTCTAACATTATTGTTTTTGTCTTAAATAGAAATACTTATTTGATATTTTTATTTGATATAGAAATTTTTATTTGATATAAATAAAAATTTCTTTATGTAAGTAGACTCTTTCAAATTATTATTAAGTCATTATTCTGATTTTTTTATTAACTAATAAATTTAGTAATATTTGATAAAGTCATTGTCATCAATCATCAGTCTCCCAAAAGCCAAAACGTTTACCAAAAATATCTTATAGTTAACAAAATCAATATTAGAAAGCAAAGGATAGTTTAGAGATTATTCAAAAAGAGTAATATTTAATTTATCACCCGTAGAAATCTCCTCTTGGCGAGATGTAAAAGGATCGACCCTTTGGCAACGTAGATAAAATTCGCCTGCTTTAGGAAAAACGTATGTACGTAGGTGAGACACGATCTCGAAAAACTCAATTTCGGTAAATCCTTTTCATGGGTAATTTTATTCCAATTTAATAATAGTTCGTACATAGTAAGTCTCAATATATCATATAATAATAATACTAGATAAGATGTATGTATGTAACTAACAATAATTTTTCATAGAGCTCCTTGTATATACTATACATGTGGGATAAGGGCGTCTTCGAATATCAAAGGCTTTCTTCTTTTAAACACTTTGATTTTGTTCTACTTCACATGCGTACACATCGTAACTCTAAATCCGCCATACTCCTTTTTCTTTTCTCAACCAAGAAGCACGCTTTATTTGGAACAACATATTTTCACACATCTATCTCTATGCTAATCAACTTTCTCATTCTCACTTCTCTGCGTTCCATTCTACTTCCTACATTCTATAACGCACGTGAGGAAGGATTTTGAAAAATTTATCCCCTAAGGTGGTTAAATAAGGGATGATTGTTTATATGAAAATTTATCTTTACCGCTTGTCCGATGAAAAATCAATCGGGTACGACTAGAAAGTAATTAAATTACTACCACTATTTTTGCGCAGTTTGAAGCGTCGGTCGTTCCGGCCCTTCAACTTCGTTCGCGTTGGCTTAAATTCATTTAGAACCGTGCAGATTATTGAAAATTGTATCCGATATCATACACGGGTGTTGATCACGTGATATTGTTTTTACAACTCATGTACATACATGTTCCAAAGTTGGGCGGCATCTGCCTTCCCGTTTCTGGAGGTATTGCTATTGGCCAACCATGTTTCTCCAAGACTGATTAGCGGAATACTCAGACACAGAATAAATACCTGTAGGCCTATACATATATTAATCCCGATCGAATCCGCAATCTGGCGCCTCGAGTGGAATATAGAATCCTTTGGCTTCTGTTCTTTCCTCCATAGTGAAATTACAATTGTAATTTCGCTATTGGGTCTATAAGGTTGTCACATGTAATATAAATACCTTAAGAACAAGTTGGTTTGTTGCTTAATTACTGTTGTCACTGAAATTTTTAAGTAGATATTATATATAGCTTGTGTAAATCAATATTCACTCGTTAGAGTCAGCAAAAAATTAAAAATAGTATTTTCTGCCCATTGTTTGTGGAAGCTTTCCTTCGAGTTAAACTAGTTTGCGTCACACAGTCTGTGTAAATTAAGTGGCAGCTGCTGCCGTAATTCACTAAATAAGCGATTCAGAAGATTCCCAAGTTTAGGTTTATGCGAAAAACCGTTTGGAGAAAGGAAGTTCTTTTTTTGTCTAGGCTATTTCATTTACTTTAAAACATTTTTGTTTTTTAATTACTTTATCATTTAGTATAGATGAAGTTTTATATAGTTGCCCTTTTTATGACCATGATAGACAATAGCTAGTTAGGGGACACTCACACGATCTGAATTCATTGACGTGAACCATATTTAGCTTATACACGCATTTTTAGTTTAGTTGTAGTTGTTAACAATATTTCTAGTAATTTCAAAAACACTGCTTATATGCTTTAAAAATGTTTTAATTTTCCTGTGTAGGTATATATTTGTTAGTGGATTCATATAAACAATACATTATATAATCGTCATTTAAAAACTATGAACATCTTGGGAAAGTAATATAACATAAATGCTTAAAGGTAGCTTAATTAATTAGTTTATCTTTCTTTGTTTATTGCTTCTATTTACGTTTGGTCTTTAGACTTAAACAATTTTTCCGAATGTAAGAACAATGCAGTTTACTTCGACATTTTTCAAAAGACCTAGTAAAATTACTTAAAAATAGAATGTATAATATTATTATATACTAACGAGATTTTTCGAGGATTTGTTTTCTCTAGTATTTCTTTACGCATAAAAAGTACACGTTTACTTCCTTGCTGTACTTGTTTATTTTGGCAAGTAGGTAATATATAAAATAAATACGCTCAGTGTAACTGACTGCCATTAGCGAGAATAATAAAGAAAAAAATGCCTTATATTTCCAAAATATAAAAATACTTTGGAAAGTAAGGGAAAATCATTATTTGTGATAACACTTATGCCTTGTCCCTGACTGCTTCATGTGTGAACTTGGGCAGTTGTACCACATTAATTAAATTGTTCGACGTCTAGTTTACATTCAGCGCTTCAATTAGTTGAACAGCGCCACTACTCGTCACATTCAAAACAATTATTCAAAAGAAGATGATATTAAGCATGTTTTATAAATATCTTGACGTATAATAGTTAACATGAATGTAATAGAGATTATCCTAGTAGCCTATTCAGTTTCGTGAAAATGTCTAAATTATGTAAGTGAAAAGAGTAGTTCGAATTTCGCTTGTCTAATAGAAATAATACAACTGCTGAATATATCATATAGGATTCAGAAATAGGAATAAAAGATGCAAAAAGTTATCCTGATATCATTGAATATGTTGCTTATAAATAAATTATGACTTCAATGTGATGATCCTGTACCTGAAACGAATAGTAATCGTTTAACTATGGAAATATTTTATATATATTTAGATCTGTGACAGAACAACGTTTGCTGATTGACCATACAAGCTCAAAACAAATATCTGTGAAGATAGTAAAATTTTTTCCTATGCGGAAACTAACCCATGACCTTTGACTCTGAAAGCAGATCAGTCGTAATTGCGTCATTTGGGTCGTCAAATAACAGATATGAAAATTCACAAATGTTTCATTTAAAGCGTAGGGTTCTTACTTAGTTCAAAGGCTACAGCAGTTTAAGTAACTTGAGCACGTGTACCATTAAAGCGGTCAACCTCTTAAGGATAAACTGCCCTTTACTTTGGTCCAATTTGATGATCACTTTTGTTGACAAAGCGCAATTATTCGAAGGGCGTTCTTTTGTTCTGCTTGACAATGTATATTTCAATTTTGAGGAAATAATTTATATTGTTATTCATGTAACACTTACTAAGTATCCTTGATACTTAATAAGTTGATATAATAAATGACATTTGCACTCTTATCCCATAAAAATTACATATGAAAAGTTTAGTTTCTTCGATTTTAAATGTTTATTGTATGTAATATGCAATGTTGCTTCACAGAATACGGGATAGCTCCAACTCTATAATCAAAATCATTGTTGCTATATTCAACTGGCGCCTTATGTTACAGCTAAATCAGCTTCAATGTAAATGATTCACTAACATAATTTTAAGGTGTACATAATATCTAACACAAAAATGTAAAAATGTTAAAATGTAAAATGTATGGACCAAAAAAAAACTGTCGGAAATAAATATATTATTGTAATATTCTAGAAATATCCTAGTTATACAAAACGCGTATATATGATAATTAATTATAAAACTGATCAGTTTCTTTTTTAAGTCTTATCCTAATAAACGATAAATAATTTATTAGAATAGGTTTTTGAAAATAATATTAGTATTCTATAATATGTATATACATATGTTATTTAAAATATCTAAATTTCGATCATGCACGGAATTGATTAACTTCCTGTTATAACAGTGTAAGTTTTTGAAACTATATAATCGCCACCGCCGCAATATTGTGGGTCGCCTCCGGTATTATCGGAATCTCTCAAGTTAGACCTAACTTGGGCTACTGAACGGTTTAATCAGTATTCATATGTGATTAATTTGCTTCTATCTCCTTATATATAAGTTTTTAAAATGTTCACATAAAACTTGAAGATGCGTTTAGATTTTGTTTTAAAATATTGTGCGTGTGAGCGTTTATATAACACCCAATTTTTAAAACATTTTATGCCGAAGTCGAGCATCTGGTGGCCCAACCCAATGTAATAGGAGTGACTAAGGCTCAGCGACATCGTTGGCTGGGCCACTTTGAGAAGATGGGGAGGATCAAGAAGCGTACGTGGGTCGCCAAACTGGACGACGTCCTTTGGGCCACCCAGGTACTGCTGGAGAGACATGATCGAGGATGACTTGCGCAACCTTCAAGTCTGCAAGACCTGTTCGGAGGCCAAGATCTATTTTTGGTCGCTGCGCCAACAAAGTTAGTTAGTGTAAGCGTTGAGAACCAAATTCACCGATATAGTTTTTCGAGTTAGCAAACTAACTTGGCAATAGGATGGTACCTTTGTAAAACAAACCGGTAACCGTTGGACTAGGTAAATGCTGTAGTGTAGACCAGGTTATGGAAAACGTATTGTAGGACGCTCCCAACTAGATGGAGTGATAATCTGTATAGGGCGGCCAGCATAGACTGGATACATGTAGTCAAAGATCTGGCTAGTTGGCGCGTCTTGGGGAAAGCCTATGTCTGAGGTCTGCCGTAGGCTGATGATGACGATGTTAAAAGGTCCTGTCCTGTAGAAATATAAGAGATCTAGTGAATAATAGGTAGTGGCTCAGGATATATTGAAAATGCAGTACTCGTTTTGGGTCGCTGTGATATTAAAAATTTAGCTGTTATATTCGTTTTAATTAATTTTAGCCAAACAAAAATAATATATAAATAGCGTTTTGAAAACTACGAACCATACTCTTTCCACAATTAATTCGACAGACAATAAAAAAAAATTTAATACGTGGTCGAGGTAGATGAGGGAAACTACAGAATCTCGTGTAAAGCTCTATATATCTTATATATCTAGCTCTATATAAATTTGCGATATGTATGTATGTATCACAGAAGCAACTGATATAGAGATGATATAAATATTGGAATAATTGTCTGATTGATGGATGTCACCTTTAAAAAAAAAAGAAAGGGCGAAATACTTCCAGAATGAAAATTACTCGGTTCCTGTAAGGTAAGCTTTATCTTTGCTAATTAGGGACTATCAATGAATATCAAATTTGTTTTCAATAAGGTTGGAAAGGTCGAATTTAGATAGACTTACAGAAATTAAATTTCTAAGAATCGTTTGCTTTATGAAAGAATCTTTCATTTTTTAAGAAAATTAAGATTGTTTCTTTAACTATTCAAGCACAGAAATAAATATATTTATGTACGTTTGTCTATACGAATGAATTATCATAAAAAAGTTATAAATTTTGTATTTTAACCGTTTATATTAAGATGACCATGCCTTCGTATATCGGAAGAGTTTTTTATTTTTTTTGAAAATAAGACTAAAACATTAAAATTCTAAAAGGTATCATAGGTGTTTTACATGAGGACTAAATGATGTTAAAGTTATATGACAATAATGTTCATTTACCACTTTCATTAATCTTATAGTGCTTTGTCATGTTAAAAAGAATGATTCACGCCTACAGTTTGAGAGCAACTACCGAATAGACGATATAAGATTATAAGTGCAGTTTCTAAGTGATTCAGCTATTGATGCTTTGTTTTTACTTGTTAGATTAATTGAAATTCCTCAGAAGATTTTTTGTGAAGTTAATCCAACAGTTAGTTTTTATAAAAAAAAGAAACTATTGCACACTTGCATTCATTGAAACGAATGCAAAAGCAGCTGCCCCAGCCTCTTCAGGTTTATTCAATGGCCTCTCGGAAAGCAGTTTCCTTTGCTTACGAGCTTGTAAATTGTATAACTTTTTGTTCATCGTAACTGTAAGTGTAAGCTATTCTACCAAATGCTTTTTATTTTAAGCATTAGGTATATTAATTAATACATTTAACATTCGTTTCTTATGAATCGTTTTATACATTAGTAACTTTTTTAACCTTTGTTACCGTTTTATACATACATACATACATATCGTCACTCCTATTTCCCGTAGGGGTAAGCAGAGACCACAGATCTCTATCCGCTACGATCTCTTCAAAACTTCCTTGCTTCCTCCACACTCATTCATCCTTCCTTCACATTCATCGTAGCGAAACGGCTCTCCGGTAATCGCTTCTCGCCCTCGTGGGAATCTGGACGGGTGGTGATAACGATATCATTACCATAAAACATATTTTACTAATGTATTACTTTTCTCTTAATATATAATTGTGAAGTCAACACGCATTTCTTTTATCTCCATTATACGCAATTACAAATCCTAACGCAAACACGAGATGAAGATATCGAGTAGAAATATTTCTTTTGATATTTTACAAATATTTAAAGTTTAAAAAAAATCGCTTCAACTAGTTTCATAAAATGCCAATACATTTTCAAATGAAATCAAACGTAGCCTTCACTTTATGTCCAAACCTAAACATTGGACTGATATTGAATTTTTAAACGTTTTTCCTTTTCACTCCGACTTGCTATCTATTTTTAATTATTGATGGAAAAGCCGTTGAAACTGCTACGTGTTGGCTTTGTATATTGTGCCTATGTTATATTTATAATTACTTTATACCGTGGCCATTTTTGTAAAATCGAGTGGGTTTGGAATAATAAAGTTTTATTTAACATTTCATATAATATTCGCTAAATCATGTTATAAAATATGTTCAAAATGCATCATTTTAGCACAGCCGAATATAAATAGACTAAAATATATGCATCTGTTAATAAATAAGCGATCGGCACAATATATTGGGCTTCAACCAGATCGCGTATTTTGGGACATTCCTGTTGACGATGTAAGAACTAAATTCGGTTCGTATGAACATTTTTCAGTTTATATTTTAAATAAATATTTATTATTCTCTCCTCTTAATAATAACTTTTTTTGATATTTTATTTAATACAAGTTTGCAATACGGTTAAAAATATAATAATAACATTGAATATATATTTAATTAATTGTTATAATAAAAATTCCAATAACATATGACAATATCTTCCATTTTCAGAAAATATATATATTTTTTAAAAGATACGCTACGAATTCAAATGTTAATGTTTTGTGAAATGTAGTTTGCAGTTTATTGCTACGTAACGTTTTGCTATAAAAGAGAAGTGGGATTGCTACGGGCGTAGCATCCATACGATACGTAGCGGTGCACCGAAGTAGATTGATTTTAACACAGATCACACTGCACTGCGTAGCGTTTACAATTTATCGCTTCGGAAAACGTACAAAGGAATATGTGCAGCACATTAATTTCTTCTAATATATACACAAACACACTGTATACTCCGGTTATTTACTCTGGTTGGGATCGGTTATGAATTTTAGTCAATTTGACAGATAATAGTTAGCTTAACCGGCGGGCTTGCATGAGGAGGAGGATAATGACGTTGGAGGAAGCAAGGGAAGTATTCTGAGATCGTAGCAGATGGAGATCTGTGGTCTCTGCCTACCCCTACGGAAGACAGGCGTGACGATATGTATGTATGTATGTGACAGATTAATGAATTGATGAAACTTTGACAGCAAATAAAAATCAGCATGTTCAAAAACGAACGTCCTACATTAATATACGATTTATATTCCGTAACATTTTAATACATTCATTTCGTTACTTGTATCATCGTTTGCAATGCCATGACGTACCAGAGTTTCATGTTGGAAATGCGCATTAATATTCATGTTCAGTCGGTTAGTTAGTCTATTCATTTGTTTTTGAATCGAATGTTTATTAGACATGGAATATTTCTTGTTGTTGTTGATGATTATATGAATGTTTAAGGTTTATCGAACTTCAATTCAAGAAAATATGGATGATATTTTTTTGAATTAAGGTTAGATTTGCCATTATTTCGAAAATTTCAAATTAATCCAGTCTAGGTTGTATATTTACGCATGACAAAAGAATTGTCGTTTCAAGTTTATTTTATCTTTTTATTTTCGTCGTGAAATACTTTATAATAAAAACTTAATTAAATATTTGACATGACACTTTAATGCACTTTGTATATTAAGTATATTTATATATTAAACTAAATATATTAGGGGGACCCATAAGTAATCAATTATTTTGCATTCATAGACAAAATCTTTTTTGAAATGTCATTTTTATTTTTTAATCGTTTATGTAATCACCGTCGTTTGCGATGACTTGTTGCCATCGTTCCTGCAAAAGTTCAACCCCCTTCTTCAAAAAGTGGGGGGGGGGGGGTGGACGTGACTCAAAATATAACTCAAGGTGCGTTTGGATATCGGATAAGAAATTAAAATTTGTATTTCGTAACGAATGCTACAGTGACCTGTACAGATGGTAGTCCTTCGGTGCTAGGCCTGGAGAGTATGGAGGGTGCGGTGGAAGTTTCCAGCCTAACTGCTTAATTTTCTCTTGAGTAATCTTCGCTGCATGAGGACGGGCATTATCTTCTTGGAGTATCACACCTTTTCTGTTGACTAAAGCTGGTCTTTTTTCTATGAGTGCGGACTGTAACCGTTGTAATTGTTGACAATACAGGTCAGTAGTAACTGTCTCCCCAGGTTTCTATAATTCATAATGCACTATACTTGAACAATCCCACCAAATACTCAATAACACCTTCCACAGGGATAGGGGTTGGAAGAGGTCTCTCGTTTGCAGATAACCATTGTTTCGATCGCTTTATGTTATCATAAAGGATCCATTTTTCATCTCCAGTTACGATCCTAGACAAAAATGGATCTCTGCTTAGTCTGGTGAGCATGGAATTACAAATTGTTCGCCGAAGATCTTTATTGGCCTCAGACAACAGGTGTGGAATCCATTTACCTTGTCTATGTACCTTGCCAATTTCTTTTAAATGCCTTTGTACGGTGGACCAGGTAGACCCAAGGCTTCTTGATAGTTCCTGTATAGTTAACCTTGGATCGGACTCCACTAGAGATTTTAAGGCATCGTTATCGAATTGACCTGGGCGTCCAGTGCGATGCTTATTTGACAGGTCATAATCACTTGCAGCGAATCTTCTGAACCAACGTTGACACTTGTTGACCTTCAACACATCTTCACATATGTCGCAAATTTTGCTTGTTGTTTCCGTGGCACTTAAACCGGCGTTATAATGGAATGGTACACAATTACGAATATGGCTCTCAGAAGGTACAAAGTCCGCCATTTTATTACAGGGCTACAAAAATAAATTATATTGTTGGGAATAAATTACTAACAAACTGGTTGAAGAATAACACAAAAAAGTATGCTTACACTTGTCTGGTTGTCGCAGGACTAATGAGAAATGGTATTGCGAAAATAATTGATTACTTATGGGTAAAAATATAATAAATATTTCACCTTATATATGGACATGTTTTTGTCGTTGACAAGATATTTGAACATGCTTTTCTACAGAAAGCGAAAGATTTTTACCATATTAACATTAAGTGTTACATTATTAGTTCAAGTTCTGCTACTAAAGTCAAGTTAAGCTAAGTATTATATAAGTTTCGACACCAAAATAAAAAACTTTACTCTCATTGATTAAGAGTTTCACATGTTTAATGCAAATAGGATCTCCAGCATACAGTGCCTCGTAATTAGAGTGCAAACAGCTGCGCCGATTTAGAGCGTTATCAGTAATCCTAAATAATCACCAGTATTCAGCGTTATGTCTAACAGTTATTATGCTAGACTCCCTACTCTGGAATCGTGTTCGCATGTATTAAGGTCTTTGCTGAAGTGCGTTAACGGCTTACTGCTGTGTGAGCATACGATCTAAATGGAAGTTCCTCGTACGGTGTACATACCGCATGTATTGTGGTTTTAATTGTGTATACATTATGTGCCTTGTAATACGTTTATAATAGTAATATATTTCTTTTTAAAGTTTCTTTCTTTTAAATTTTAAATGAAATTCAACATGTTAAGAAAATTGACTACTCATGTGCGGCTGTAAGGTGATCATGAGTTTGATTTACGTATCATTATAATTTGTCGTATTTGTGTATTTTATTACAACCCACAATATGCAGAGTCTGTAAATTCTTTATTTATTATTTCTATTTAAAAATGTTATTAACTTTTTTTATTAATGACGTGCTGTTAAAAAATCAAGAGTCGTGGTACATTATTATAATCGATTCATGTTCAGTGAACTGAGAATGAATAGAGTTCAAATAAGGCTGTGTCACCTTTAAAATTGTCATTATTTTGAATTTTAATTCCGGTTTTACCGTGCACTTTGCGGCGAATGAGAACATTATGTGGCGTGGTCTTACAAGCTAGAAGATATTTTTGAAGGAACCTGTAGTTTGCCAATCAACATTTTAGCCCTGAGGAAGAAATACACTCCATGCATGCCCGTTAATACGACTACAGTTTGTTACTTTTACTTCAGACAGGGAAAATATAATATAAATCAACAGAAAACAAATGTTTTATCTGGTTTGGGAAAGAAAATATTAGACTTAATTACCTAAATATATATCCCACACTCCAGAGCTATGGTTTGCCCTTCTCGGTTAATAGGGGTTGTAGTTATTAGTGCGCAAGGTTACACGAACTAGTTATTTATTATGTTATATAAATGAATTTTACTCTTTTATTTAGCTACCATGTGTTTATAAGTACATTGAAATTCTTTCTTTTTTTTATGGCATAGGAAGGCAAACGAGCAGGCGTGTCACCTGATGGAAAGCAGTATATCTATATATATAGCAGTAGGACAAAGTATTCATCTGCAGCGTGGCTCTACCACTATCAAAAATTCTAATAATATTACAATATTAAGTTTATAATTGTCTATATGTGACAGTATTTTATTTCTAGACATAGACTGTCTTAACATGTGCAACCTAACCCGATCTTTGTCGTCACGCATCTAGTATGTGCCAGCTGCCGAGAAGCCCAAGACGCGGCCACCACTCCAGCACTCGTCTACTGCAACGATTATCGTTAAACTGTTAATAAAACCTTCTACATCTAAAATATTTGGATGAGTGGCGATCACATTACTACACCAGTACGGTGCGTTTTCTAGAAACTTCTTTCCACGAACCATTACCTTGCGGAACCAGCTACCTCCAGTGGCGTTTCCGAACCGATACGACATTGAAGCCTAAAAAAAACAAGCCTATACTTTTCTTAAAAGTCGGTAACGCTTCTGCAATGTCTATGGCACTGCGAATGTCTTTGGGCGCCGTTGATTGCTTTTCATCAGGTGAGACGCATGCTCATTTACTTTCCTATCCCATAAAAAAAAGAGTAATTGATAAGTCAGTGAAAAATTTCTGATTGGTCGAAATAGGATGCAATAGCACCCGCCAGTGTTGTTGTGGGGTTAACAAATTATTTTGTTTTTATACGAAACACGTCAAAGAAATGAAATAGTCTGTCTTCCTTAGTGTTTGCAGCAAATTATAATTTAAGTGCCTTAAAGACTAGAATAAAAAGGTTGTTAATGGTGTAGTGCTTATCATTAATATGAAACTATCGACCGTAACTGTAGTCAAAAATATTATCTGAATGTTAAAACGCTCAGTTGAAAATTTCATCAAATAATGCAATTCACTGTATGTTACTCCAATACAATTTAGACGTCTGCTCTCGACAACTGTCCACTTTATAAAAGCCAGTTGACTAAATAAATTGAACAATTTGACTAAAAGGATTGGAATAAATATCGCAACCATAAAAAGTATACAGAGAGAATGACTGGCCAAAATAATGAATTTATAAATACCTGAAAAATGATGAAGAATAAAAAATGTTTGTATAACGGTGTAACCACATCTTGTTGCTTTTTCTTTTAACTTTGCCTGCACGAAGTGCATCCTGCTGTTAGAAAAATGAGACGACTCAATCATACGATTTAAAGTCAGGGTGTAATATTCACGGGTCGGTCATTAGTAGAGCGTCAAAGGCACGATGTTCAGTCAGTAAATAGCTTGCCCGTGAAACTAAAGCAACTCTCCTCTAACGCGCAGGAAAGTTGCCCATCGTGTAATAAGCTGTAAAAGGCCATTGATATGATTGATATGATAGAAGAAAATATACCCGGTATATTTTCTCCTATCATTGTTTCAAAATATAAAAAAAAACAAAAGCCTGATCTCGGGAGACTTCGGGGTCTCCTAACATGACAGAAGTTTTGGTAATCTACTTTGCCTTCTTTTGTACTTTTGGTTGCGGTGAGGTTTTTAAACAAATACTGAGATAAAGACTGAGAAACTATAATAACACAACAAAGAATCACCTATAACACTTTACGAATTTTTACAACGTCGATTGACATTGTCCTTTTGAATAAAGTGTCCGTTAATGATTGTCCCGTTCCAAACTGGTTATTTATTAATAATTATACAGTTCCTTATTGAACGTGTACCATAATAAAAATAAACTAATATAAATGCTAAAACAGGAATACTGGTCCAAACGTTCCGTAGTATAAGCTATTTAGGTAGTGGACTGTGATTAGTGGACGGACGGGGAACCGCAATCCCGCGGTTTACTGTCGGTATTAGTGGAACGTAACGATGGAGGGGTGCGTTTAGCTAGGCAACATTTTAAGGATTTATTATATTTTTAGAAAACATTTTTCGATCTCTCTGTTGAAATAAATTATAAATTTTGTTAGGCAGCTCTATTTATGGGTACAAAAATATGTATTTATATATTTTTAAGCGTATTAACAGCAAAAATATATATTTTCTAATATTACATACACATATAAAGCGTAGGATAGGTACCATTCCTAAGTGTGTGTAACATTAACAATTCTTAAACCAATGGAATGAAATTTTTATACCTCCTATATTTGGACCTTAGGTGGTAGATGTTGTTGATGTCAGTGTTGTCTAGATAGAACCACACAAACAAGCAAGCAAGTCACCCCATGGTAAAATATCTCAACACCTATTTTCATCTTCAACGTTAAGGACACTGAGTATGTTTTAGCTACTACATGTGAGATGTGAATCAAATGAGGCGAAGAGGGAAGCAATGAAAGGGGAAGAAGGAAATAAAGGACAGAGAAAGGAGTTAGAACTCTGAACTGAAGTTACTGACTAATAGTAGTGATAAAAGAGGCAAGAAACCATGAGCAATAGAGTTTGACACTTCATCGTAGTAATTTTTTTTTTGTAAAAAAATGGTACAGAAGGGGACTTAATGCCGGAAAGCATCCTCTATCAGGCAACTTTCTGGTTAATGAAAAGTATATTATAGGTAATAGGTAATCTTTATTGTTTTAAATTCAGGTATTCCAAACGATATCTTTTTTAGATTAGTGAAGAGATCATCGCTGTTCGCCCATTTCAGCATTGGGATATTGCTTGGGTTGAGTCTAGACGACGCGAATGTAAACAGTGCAATCTCAGTACTGACGAACGCGCTAAGCTTTCCGTGCAAATATCTTATAGGGGGAAATGGAACCTTATTGATTTAGGCTCTCATCTAAATAAAATTGACTATACTAAACCGGTTGAACTTTAACTTTGCGTTCTTTGAATAAGAAGGGTGTAGGGGCGCAATTGTAATAATTTAAACTTTGAGACCCCCTATATATATATATATATATATATATATATATATATATATATATATATATATATATATATATATATATATATATATATGATGTTTATGGGAAAAAGTAGGCTTCTAAAGTTATACAATATTTTTTGAAATTTATTAGAATGATACATAAGTCTCTGATATGTATATTACTATTGAGTAGTCGAAAATCGTGGTGCGCCTCGGAGAAGACCTATGTTCTGCCTTGGACTAATGAGCGGCAATTTTTATTATCTAGAATCTAGTTTTTGCAAAACTTTTTCTTTTGATTCCCGTGATGTATATGGTAATTATTAAAATGGTAATTATAAAAATGGATTTGTAACCGGGGTTAATATTTTTATCTCGAGACTAAGTTTCGATAGTGTTCTGAAACTGACAGTGAACTAAAATGTGCATTAAGAAACTTATAACTATTGTGTGCAAACGAGTTTGCAGTTTTGACAAGTTTCTTGCCTGCAAAACTTTTGCTTAATTTTAATTATAACTGTTTGATTGCAAATAAACTATATAGTTGTTTTTTAAACGGTTTGTTCAAAAGTATTTTTTTCTTAATGAACTAATTCTAATAAAATGTTAACATATAATAATAACTATATTTTTCAACTTTTTGTATCTTTTTTGATTTTTTTTAAATTGATAGTATAAAGAACTACTAAATGGTCTCTTTTATATTAGTTGTAATTTTATATTATTGTTTTTTTTATGGGATAGGAGGGCAAACGAGCAAGCATGCCTTCTGATGGAAAGCAATATTAATACAAAGACAATGGTGACAGTATGAAACAAACATTTTCATTGACTATACATATAATATATGCCATTTACACGTAATAACCATAGTTACATTTTTTAAAGAACAATAGTTGTGCAGTGAACATTACTAGAGTTCTTGTGTTAATTCTTTCTTAATTATTTTTGTAAGGAACATTGTTATATAACTTACTGGTATCACAATTTTTTACACACAAAATTTTATAGGCATTTTATAACGAATTTAATTGAATATCGTATGATTTTGAGCAAAATCGTAATGATTTATTCAAAAGTTTTTTTTTTTGTAGAGGCTTTTAAAGACTTTATTAATTTTATATATATTTCGTTCTCTTCAATAGATGGCTTTATATTGTAGTTTTTAAAATTGTTTTTTTATGTGTACCTGTGTAGTGGTATGAGAAAAATTGAGATTTTTTATTTAATTTTTATTCTAATTGTATTATATTTTATATTAGTGCAGTTATTTAATATATAATACTTGTGCCAAGGGTCATTAAGAACGCGTGTAACGCATTGTCATCGTATCTTTATCATTAGTTGGGACCTTTTCCGTTTCTACAGTCTTCTTTTGTTTTTATCATATTCATATATTTGGTATTTCATTGTGCTCCATAATGTGAAATATAATTATATAATTATTATTTTCAGTCAACCAATTAACAGCCTGCGACAGTCCACTACTAGACATAGGCTTCCCCCATGAAGCGCCACTTAGCCCGATCTTTCGGCTTTC
The DNA here is from genome assembly GCA_031353405.1 of Baronia brevicornis. Taxonomy (NCBI): domain Eukaryota; kingdom Metazoa; phylum Arthropoda; class Insecta; order Lepidoptera; family Papilionidae; genus Baronia; species Baronia brevicornis. The sequence continues at coordinate 23,678 of JASFAT010001071.1, read as the reverse complement.
AGTTTTTGCCAGCCACTTGCGCAGATCGTCGCACCATCTAGCCAGGGGCGTCCCACACTACCTTTACCGAGACGTGGTCTGAACTCCAGCACTATTTTTCTCTAACGATTGTCGGATCTCCGATAAACGTGACCAGCCTAGTGCCACTTTAGTTTGCTAATTCGAAAGGCTATGTCGTTGACTTTAGTTCTCTGGCGGATTTGTTCCTTCCGAATCATATCTACCAGAAAAACTCCGAACATAGCTCTCTCCATAGGTCTCTCAGCGACTCTGAGCTTATGAAGCAGACGGGATGTCAGCATCCACGTTTCGGTGCCGTAAGTGAGTACAGGTAGAACATACTGGTCGAAGACTTCAGTTTTCTTCATCATTTAACTATATACTTGTACACAATAAAGTCTTCGAACCTACTTTTTACTTTTCGAGTCATTAAAATCATATAAGAAGTAATATTGATTACTGCTACATATTTCATTGTGCCACACCTTCATAATGTATTTGTGTACCGAAGTTACACGTTATCAATGTTCGGAGCGTACAAGTTCGTTTGCGATTTCAGTGCGCCAACGTCAAATATATGTATTATTTATGACTAAGAATATTTCAATAAATTCATTTTGGTGCTTGGTGTGTTCCAGTGTTTACAACGACAACGCGGGTAGTAGATTCATGTTTAGAATGTATATTCATATTCATCTTGGAATGAAAACAATTATTATTGCATGTGCTGAAACAATTTTATGATTTAAATAATCTTTCGTCTAGTTTACATGCATCTTGACGGCTTAGCATAGCTTTAGTTTCTTTGAAAAATTTTTGAAACAAAAAGTTTCTTATGGGTTAGGGAGGCAAATGAGTAAGCGTGTCGCCTGATGGAAAGCAATCAGGCGATCAGAATCAAGAATCAGCGCCGCGCATAATAGCTGCAACAACTTACGCGTTGCAGAAGCACAAAGAAGACTTGCAGAAGGTTCCAATGTCGTATTGGTTCGGAAATACTGCTGAAGGTTTATTATAACATTAATTATATATAAAAACAACTACTATTATACTTATGTTTATGTTATAGTCCAATTGTGTAAAAATTACGGATATCGTTAATAATATATATTTCCTTATAATGAAAAATATTTATTACAGTATCAGTGAAATGTCGAATTAATGCACAGATAATTAATAAATGACTCAATATTTGATGTCCATGCTTTAAATAATTTATATTTTGCTGTGTACAAACGTAGATAAATTTAATAATGTTACATTCATTACCATTACTGTGATTAAGTTTCATTTAAATTATATTGGGTTTCGCTCAAAGCTAATTGGAAATTTTTTCATCAAGAATTTCCATTTGGTATTAATATAAATATTTGTAAAGTTTACAGACATTAATTACAATTTAAATACTTTTTGTGCACTTTGTGGGTTTTCAAAACAGAATGTTTGAAATGATGATAGAAATTCAAACATTCAAATGATATCATAGAAATGATGATATTTTTGGATTCAATTTTGATGGCAAAAATGTTAAAAATTTAAAATGGAGCAGTACGTCGGTAAGGATTAAATTTTCTATCTGAAAGGTCACAGGTTTGATTCTACCATTGTTCTATTAATTACAACCATATTATCCTAGTATAAACAAGCACTATATAAGACATTTAAGCACATAGGTCGAATAGTTAATAAGCATTCTAGTAAAGTTTAAACATTGTTACACTTATAAAAATATATCGACAAAATAAAGCGTTCCGCTATTGTTATCATTATGAGTGACAATACTATTACATTTCATATCGGTTTAAAGCCAACATCTTGGTTACAAAGTTGTTTGCGTTTTATATATTTATTTACGTTTCATTTCTGTATAATTTCAACTTTAATGAAAACAGCAATGTGAAACGATATAAATCTTAAGTATATAAAAAAAGGTCAGAATTTTTTTATAACTTATATAAATTCAATGTGTTGTTGCTAACTAAACTTTATAACTTGAGTCTATGAAAAACTGCTTCAACTTTCACTCTGAATTTTCCATCGAAGAAAAAGTTTTAGTAATTTATTTAGTAAAGTTCGATACAATTTTGCTGTTAAAAAATACGAAAACGCCCGCCCATTTTCGTATGCACAACTTGTATATCTTTTTTATTTAGAAATATCACTAAATTAAATGGAATGATAATTTAGTATTTAACGAGGACATTGTATGTATTTTGACCAGATATTCAGAGATTGACTGTTTACTAATACTATTGTATTTTACATAGTTTTCGGTGTTGCGGTCACTTTGTGTGACGTCTAGAGTAAATCTTTTTCCTATTATTATTATTGGTAAATGCTGTATTTGTTGTCGCTGATGCTGATAATATATAATATAATACAATGTTAATTTGTAATTAAATTATTATTTTAATTTAAATATGAATTAATAAATTTGACTAACAATATCGCCTTATGTATGTATGCAAAAAATTGTATAATACATAATCGTCTGGGTAAACCGCATTTGTGCATCCATTTAAATGGTATTTTTTCACATAGGCTTTTACTAGAGTGTTCAATTTTGATTAATGCGTGGGTAAAATGTTAATCCAAAAGCGTCGGAACCTTTCAATGTCGAAATATATTTCACGCTGAAACTGAGATTTGTAGGTTACCGTATATCATATTTATGATGACTTACCTGAAACTGTTAAATATTAAAGCATAATACATTTATATCTGTGCTAAGGTACTTTATTTCAACCAATTCTATTTTATTTGCATTATAAATATAGTTTTAAACATTGTTTGCTTTTGGTTCGATAATTGTGATCGTGTACGGCAACAATCTTTAATTTCGAGGATGGATGATGACGACGTCTTCATTATACGGCCAATATATTTTATACACATAAATTGTTTGAATACTTTTTAAATTTGGTCTACAATTATGTCATTTGTTATTTGTGATTAAGTCATTTTACTAGCACATGTGAGCAAAATGGCTTAATTATAAGATAATGGTCCTGATGGCGGAAAAACCGTATTTTTTGAGAAAATGTCATATTACTGAAGATAAACGTAAATCGATTATTATGCAGTATAATAAATATAATCCTCAGAAACGCATCCTCAGAACAGGGTAGCTTTTTTATCCACAGGTTTATTGTTTGTGATTTGATGACCGTTTTCGTGTACTCTTTATTTTTGCTTTTTGGAAGTCTCTGATCACACCTTTGTGTGTGCAATATAAATATTTGTATACTCTCGCAAATATTTATAGTTTTGACTGATTCACATATGAACAAACGTATGAATAAGAACACGATACAAAACTCTTCATATAAACAAAAAAACTGATACAATTATTAAATTAAAAATAGCTATCATTTCAAAGTAATTCAGTTTATAAAAATTTTGTATCTTCCTAATGCGCTACGTCGCTATGAAATGCAAAAATGTGCTACGAAATAAATACTGTGTTTGCTACGATCGTAGCATCCATATTTCATGTAGCAACGCATCGTAGCAGTCTGATTTTACATGCCTCACAATACTTTACTAGCAGCTAAAATTTTTTGTAACACATGGTGGTCAAAGAAAGAGCACCATTATTATATTGTATATTATGTAGGCGTAATATACAATATAATAATAATGACATGCAATAATTTTAGGTCATTTTTTTATTCTTTATGACATTGTGATAGTATTCATATTTAATGTGTACCTTACTTTAGACAAATCTATAATTATCGTAAATATCTGATTAGTTCGCACGTGTTATACTTCACTTGACCTCAGGGTCTACAGAGCAGTTCTATCGTCAAGATCAATTGATATTTATCATTTGTGTTTTTCTAATGAAGCTTACAAAGTTTTTCAGCAATATTATTTTCCAAACGTTAGAAAAACTACTAATTTTTATATATGTCTGACTGTCTTTCCTACTGATTATTTGAGCTTTTATGTTTATAAATACCATTCATAAATCTCTTACATTTCCATGGTTTGTTAGAAGCGCTCATACTGATATAAATTGAAAGCGTTTGTATATTTTATAAAGGAAATTGAAATTGTTGTTCCAGTGGGTTGATAGCCTATTAAAGTTTCTAATGGAAGTAGCTTTTTTATACTTGCGTGACTGATTACAATTCATTAATTTAAATCGAAAGATTCGTGCCAATCGAAAATCGTCTATTATTATAAAGAAAAGATCTTTTTCTTTTGTTGTCGTACAAGTATTTAATTTATAGTTTAAATAGTCTTCGTTTTTCACTTTATGTTACTGTATTGCTACAAGATGATTTAATTATTATTTCCATTAGAGATAGAACGGTGTATATCAGTTAACTCCAAAAAATGAATACGTTGTTTTCGTACATAAATGGTGGTTTAATATTATTATATTATTTTAAAACTAACATTTGTTTCCTTTAATACGTGAATGGATTTAGAATTTTTTAGGAAACAATAAAGAAATCCTTTTATCGTGTGTCAGCTATCTCATATCAGCTACAATAATTATGGTTCCGCTGTAAGATAATAATCTGCCCATTGGAGCAGGGCCTAGTTCCATGTAGCAATTAACATTAGGTTTTGCCTACGAATAATTTTGACTGCTTTTTAATATTTCTTAGAATTTAGAGTCTTTGCTTATTAATGTGTGTTTATACTTACCCTGTCTCAAATTCTTGGAAGTTGTGTCTTGAAAATATTTTTGTAAGTGAGACTATAAAGTAGTAGAAATCGTTTCTTTGGGTTACGTAAGGTTAAGAAATTTTCTGATCGTCCTATTGTAATGTCAATTGCAATTATAGAATTGTACAAAATATAATGTTTACATTAAGGACAATGTTTTGTTTCTGTATTTAATTATTCTTAGTCATTGTTTCTTTGTTCTCATTCACATATGTATATAATTATACATATGTGAATGAGAACAACAACTTACCTATACTTGTTCGTTTACGGCCGCCTTTAATTAAGTGAAGCATCCAAAAAAAAAAAGTTGGAAGACGCCAATATATTATATTTGCACTAAAGCTTCTAAATCGCAAACTACACTGAATATCAGTGCGACAGATCTGTTGTGAATATTCCACAATATTTACGCCTTAAAACGTTATATTACGGTAAATATTTCTTGTCAGTGTATGGTTTTGTATGATCAAGAACCAGGGATGGTTTATTGATCATACAAAACTACAGCGATAATAAATAAATGAAATGAAAACAGAATTTTTTTCATGTCCCCGTATTGGGGTCTTTCGTTTTCTATAGCATAAGTATTATGTCCCCGTAGTGGGTGGGGCCTTTCGGCCGTTAAGGGTTAATATAAGTTTAAATGCGAGTTCGTGCCTATAATCTTCGACATGCAAATCAGACCAATTGACCAACTGGTCAACCATTCCGGAATAGAAATGTTTTATCAAGTAGATGAAACAAGATGATTAGAAGAATGATATTATTTTGAAAAGTACCATAAAGTAATGTTATAACTTTTTATTACCATAGTTATTCGTAAAAGTAGATCTATAACAATTCATACTTGAACAAGTTCATAAGAATCATATAAATATTATACTGCTTCCACGAAAATGTGTAGATTCAACGTGTAGGCTGCTGTAGAAAATGTAATAAAGCTTGTGAACCTGAATAAGAAACTCAATTTTTCCATACTCCATGCTGAGAGATCATTTCTATAAAGGATTACTTTATCTTATTGTGATATTTGCCTCTTTTTTTTATTATATCCATTTTCAGATTGAGGAATTGTATATATATATATATATATATATATATATATATATATATATATATATATATATATATATATATCAGTCAGCGGTCAGCGCAGTCACACGTAAAGGGATCTCAATGCCAGCAATAAAATCAATTGTAACCCACACATAAAAGTGAATCTCACAAAACTATGAATCTTTGATATACATATTTACTATTAAGTCCAGACATGTGTAGGGCTCTTATTCAAATACCCTTTATAATCAGTAGTGTGGACGAAGTTGAAGTTAACAAGTAGTGGCGAGTAACAAAGTTATAAACTAAGTACGTTTTCTGACCATGTTCGTTATGTGGGCAACAAAAACGAATTGAAAACAGTTAAATTTGCAGCAGTTTTTCACTGAAACATTTTCTCATATAAACAGTATAAATTAAGCGGCAGCCGGTGCCACAACGTCCACAATGAAGTTTCAGACGAGTCTACCACATATAGCTATGTTTTAAGGAAAACATTTTAAATCTCGTTTCCTTTTTGTTTTCACATCGTTTCTGTATGCATAGAATCCACTCATCTAACCATGTAAAAAGTATGATTATTAAATTCAAATATGTTATGTTGTCGCACACAACAGAAAAGGGTAAAAAGTATAATACTTGAAGAGACTGCCCACGTTTCGATACAAATATTAGTTATCTTATTTTGTCGTCGATTTGTTTAGAAGTTTAAAGATGCATCAAGTATCTTAAGCGGAGGGAGCTATTTATCAATGAACTATAATAAAAAAGATGTGCGTTTAATTTTATTGTGATTTTTATGTCTATTTTCAAAAAAATTTTTGCCCGTTAAAAAGGAATGATTTTTTTTATTTATATAGAATTTATGTGTCTATACATCGATTACGTTAATCCTCTCCTCCGTTTAATTTTATGTCCGGCGTACCCTTGAGAATCACTGAGTTACTTTGAGCTGTTTGGCTGACACTTCCATATTACGATTATCACAGAAAAAAGAATTATATAAACTATTAATATTTACTTCATTTACAATATAAAACACAATATGTGTTTTATAAATAAAGTAAATATTGATGATACGATGAAAAGAGAATATTCCTTTTATTATTATATATTTCCCAGATGATATTGATCGCTTGTAAAGTCAGCTTTTAATAATATAAAGATAAATACTTAGACAATGAAAAAAAAAAATAACTTCAATAGCTGAGCTATCTTTAGTTTATAAGAGCAATATCATAATGAAAACATGCCTTTTTTATAGAAGTAAAAAATATTCATGTTGACTTACCTTATTTCCCCGGTGACATGAGGTTGATGACGATTCTTCATTAAATGTATGATACACACACGTGTCAATTCCGAAACGTGTCAAGTATTTTTAGACATTATGTCATCAGCATCATTATTCATACCAACTGAATTCGATATGATAAAACTGTATCTATAAAAAAGATACTTATTTTAAAGAATAGGAGGGTAAACAAGCAAGCGTGTCGTCTGATGGATACAAATCAACGTGGTCCATAGATATTCGCGACACCGTAGGAATCACGGCATGGCAACGCCTTGGCACGGTCTGAAAGTTGTTTGTAAGCGTGTCGTATCGGTTCAGAAACTGATTCCCCAGGGTAGTGGTGCGTGGAAAGAAGTTTCGGGAGAAGCGCACCGTATTGGATCGCCACTCGTACAGATGGTGGGAATGAAACTTTTCTTTACGGTAAGTTATACGGTGGTGAAATTCGGCGGCATTATCAAACAATTTCTCGGAGCACTCCTTAAAGCAAGCTGACACAAAAACGTTTTCACCTATAGTCCCATCAGCGCAGCAATGCAAGAGTTATGTTATTTCATGCAATCACGATATAGCTTACCCTGGTACGATTCGATACTGATGTACAGTAATCAGCAGCATATAATGTGTATTAGGTGACACCACTTTTTTTTCCAATATTTAGATTTTTTATCCTCATTATCCAATCAAAAAATTCTTATCATCAAAATCTGATCATCGATCCGCACCAAACCGGTGTAATGAACGAACTGCTTTTTTGTGTTTTGTTCTGTGCTTTTATCAGGCTTTGGGGCTTATTCTCTGGACTTCAACAAAGGGTCAGCCATTGGCTGCTATTATGAAAATGTACAGACTGGACGCCCTTGAAGGGTTTTTCATTGTCTTTAGATGTAGCAATTTTTTAATCCTTAGTCAAATCCGTTGCTCATGTCTAAATCCCCGGGGTCGGGGCAGCGATTGAGCAATTTCTCATACAAGTGGTCACCCCCCAGGAGGAAGCATGGAATCAGTTAACTGAGCTCATTTTTACATATCAACATAATTAAATAAGAATCCGACGTAAACAGTTGCTAATCTAAAATCTGCATTTTTCTTTGAACCTTAGAATGTTCCTTAAACTTAATCATAACACTTTTGTATTTTACACACAATTACAGTAATGGTATTTATCTTTTACAAAGAGGCGAACCATAGCTTGTCAACACGTCATCACACACTTAATTTTAACACTAAATCTTAATAATAAAATAAAAAAGCCTTTTAAATTTACTTCTAAACAATTTACAGAAAACCTAGATATATTTAAACTAAATTTTAAACAAGAATCCCTCTGCAGGTGCAGGCCTCCTCCAAGAACATCCATTGCTCTCTGGAGCGAGCTATTTGACGCCAGTTTAAGCCGGCTATCCCCCTGATCTCGTCTTCCCATCTCGCTTGGGGTCATCCTTGTTTACGGTTCCCTTGCGGGCCTTTCCACACTGTTAGCTGTTAGCTTGCATAATAGGTTTACCTCAAATCTACACGATATTAGTTGTCATTATCAGATTCTAATTTTATTTTTATGATCTATTTACCATTTTCTATTTGTGATTTTTGTTTTTGCTCGCTATTGCTTCATTATGTAACAATATTTTTATTTTATATTCACATTGCAGGCTTCTCAAAAGCTTTTTGAATGTTAAATTAATTTCCTTTGAGGCTGTTTTAATTCATTCCCAGTTACTTGGTACATAAAAATGAAAATAAATTAACTTTTGTAGCAATAGTAATAAATTATGTTAAAGATGCCTTCATTTTCGCACCAGATATGAATAATGTTGTCGGCGAAATATTAATTTCTTTTTTCTTTGTTTATGTCTTAGTTTTAATTAATTTACCTGTTGTTATTGTTCTTTTTGATGACAAACTTTTAATAGTATTATAAATGTTTTATCAAATGCCTAATTTATTAAATCAAAGGATTTTATTATAATATTAATTATTTCCAAGAATCTATATATAATAAAATTTTAATAATTATGTCCCATTAAATTTTATATTAATGATCGGAACTATTATAATATCTATTGTATCGCTGTAAATTGTAGGTATTCAATAGTATTGACCACAATTAATTTTCTCCGCGATTTTTACTTTAGGATGAAGATGATGTTTAACTTAGTTTAGTTTTTGTTTGAAATAGGTTATACAAGTTTAATTTTAAAATTTAGCTGTTTTTTACAATAATTTGTTGACCTTATTTAAGCACACGCTAAACTTAATGCTAATGCAAGTTTAAAATGTAAACAAGTCACATGAAATGATTCCCTGATCGAAAATAAAATTCAGTGCACGTTGGATGTTTCAGATAAGGTCACATCACCGTAAAGTCCGATTGGGCGTCTCGACCCCACTTCGAGTGGAATTGAAGTCGCATTTTATTAAGATTACCTATCTCCTCTAAGTGGTAAAATATGTCTTGTTGGCCTTTAAAATACTTTGTGATTACAGTTTGTTCTTTATTAAAAAAGGTTACTAAAAGTTTTATAACAATATTTTAAAATAAAAATATTTGAATTAAACATGATTTATTCTGTTTTTTTTAATTTATTTTTCATTTATCATTAATTATAATACAAACGTATATACATGGTTATACTGCCTATGGACCCCGAATTAGACGATTGTCTGTATCTCAGCACCAAAAAGTGTAAAAAGGACTATCTCTTATAATAGGACTAACTCTAATAATGACGACCTTAATAAATGCCATCCACATCATCTTGATGGTTGGCGATCTACCATTACGCAATTTATTCGCCACTTCCTGCCGTGTGTCTGTAATGGACATAGACAGTGCACATATTACAAACGCGTTGCAGATCTTTGATAGATACACGTATTTTTAATACTCAATTATGGTATTAGTTCTTATAATTAGACCTGAACCTTTGTACTGGTAAGTTTTCGCCTATAACTTGGCTTTTAACGTAAAATATATTTTTTTTATCAAGTAGACTTTGAAGCAGTTTAGAATTCTTATATTATACCATTTAGGGTATTATAAAAACAAAAAAAAAATTACACTCCAATTTTAAAAGATATAGAGTTTGGTTCAAAACGGGGTTCTAATACATATTAAATATTATATATCTGAATAAATATAATCTGAAAAAATAAACTTTTAATCTAGTTTTATAATAATTATTAGACCTTAGTGGTCGAAATATATTTTTAATGTTAATACTATTAAACAACTTATACGTACGATAAAAGAAAAAGCAATTAAATAAAACGTATATTAAATAGTTGTAAGTTAATCAAACGTAATTAAAGTGACTTCAATGACATCGAACGAGGCGCAAATTTGGTGTTGGCACGGCCCCCAGCGGTTGGCCCATACAGAGAAGCGAGTAATTAAACAGTAAATTACATTTAGCGCGGACCGGGTCTGCAGACGGCCTTACAAAGGGTACTTATACTCTATATATTTTGTTATAGATTTCTTTTAATAAAGTATAAATGTATTTTTGAAATTTATAAATATATAATTCGTTGTCTTATGATTTTAAAATCTTTACTAATAGTGTCCTTGATTGAATTGAATTGAATGATTGTTTGAATATCCATGAATACATGTGCAGCCACGGACGTGACTTTATTAAATTTAACATTAATTTATTCATTTTATGTTCTATAAATTATGCCGGCAATAACAATATCTCTTGTGCTTCTCGATAATTGAAGTAATCGCCGACTAAGCTTTAATCAAGGAAGCATTAATCCGATAAATTATATTTAACATTGTTTCATAGGCAAAAATTTTTGGGTCAATAGCTGATTATAGTCCCGATAGATGGTAGTACTTTTTATACTGCCTTAATGTAAGTACTTTTTATACAGCCTTAAAGAACGATAATCTTATTATATTGTTCTGTAGTTTATTTTATCTTTTCCACAGTTATCGATTTAAAATTCTTCATTAAGGTTTTAAAACATATTAATGAAATTAAGTTATTGAAACTGTGTTTCTCTTGCACATATTAATAAAGTTAAACTGAATTGGAAAAGTAGTCTAGTCTCTCTCCCTGGATATCTAAACCTATCAGACTGGTATAGCTTTATATGAATGACCAAGATGATAATAGTATTGTTAATAAAATAAATATTATATTTTTACTAATATAGTGTATTAGTACATATAACATACTAAAAACAAGGCTAGCCATAATTATTCCTAGGCTAGCCATTAATATTCTTAGTTCTGTAACGGTGTTGATTTCTTGCCGTTGTGAAGTAGTTATTGTAGCGTTTACTCGGCCTATCAGTTTAGGGACTAGGGCAAAATCTCTCAAGTTTGAAGACATGCCTGCATCGCAGTAGGTTGCTGTAAATCAGGGATTCCCAAACTAATTTGGGAAAGAGACCCCTTTTTCCAAAATGAACTGATACCTCAGACCTCTATAGTCAAATTCCTTTAAAATCCTATCTCTAGTTTTTTTCATATTGATACAAAATATCTATAAAAAACTTTGCGGTTGGTGGTGTTTCCACCCCATGGGGTCGATATTGACCACTTTGGGAATCCCTGCTGTACACTATGTGTATTAATGATTTTTCTGCATTTCTGCATTATATATAAAATAATTATCTTTTGATCACATGTAATTTTTTTTATATATTACCTTAATTTTAATGTACAAAATACAAAGCTAAAGATTCACTTCTCATCCTTCGATAATAGCAAGGGAATCTTCACAAAGATAGTGTACTCCCGAGAATGAAAGGATTGTTGCGGTGGTAACATTTTACGACGGTTGTAAAGAAAGGGTCGCTTTTTCTCTCAAGAGGATATTCTCAGAATTGTTTTTTTAACACTTTCGTTTTGTGATCCTAAAATATATTTTGGACTTAAAAATACTGTATCTATAGTGTTACACTAGTACTTTCTGCATTTAAGCTGCTGTTTTCACAACGCATAGATGACATAGACAAACAGAAAAAATAGTTTTACTTAAACCAGACTAAACCTTTAAAAAAAAACAATAACATGCCTCTAACATATACATTTAGCTGGAAACTGCTTTGTAATATCATTTCGAGTTAGCCGTTTAAACTTAATAATGATTTTAGTTTAGCTCGAAACAGAAAAAGAGATACACATAAACTGACGATTGTATTATACTTTCACTCTTTCTTGTGAGGGTCTGGTTTTATTATTCACGCTCGTTCGCTCATCGCAGACACCATTTGAAGGTCGACATTGATAAATCTTCGGTTTTTCTGCAGTACGTGTTTTATACCAAAACGAGCACTACAAATTTTATTTTGTATTGTATTTTTAATACAGAAGGATTAAAAATGCAAATATTTACTTAGATTATATAAGCTACGAAACTAAAAAAAAAAAAAACTATTATTTTCAATTGTTTTTGTAATTATAATTATACTCGCAGTTTTTAATAATCCCTCAATATTTTGTTACAGGTATGCTTATGCTCAAATCTTTAAGAGTAATCCAGTTTTATAGGTAATTTAAAATAGTTTGACGTCTTTTGTATTGTAAAACGAAATATTGGTATAAACATACATGTATGTATATTTGGCACAGTTTCTAAAGTTCACCGCCCTAAATTAAGAAGTCGCTTGGGAGATATCGTAAGGGGAAGTAGAGTATTTGTGATAGTTAAAGCTTTTCAAACTAGTTTAATTTGAATTTGTTACTGTTTAAATATACTTCTGATTGTCCAATTGTTCTAAATATATGTACATATAATGATCGATATTTATTAAGCGCGTTATATATGATTATAGTAGTCACTTGTCACAACATTATAAAGAAACTAAATTTTGTTATGATGGGAGAATCAATGCGCCATTCGCCTTGATTCTCCCATCGATGGGAAACACGAAGAATCAACTCGGCGTTTGAGAACGTAATCCTTTTTAATATTTTTTTTGTTTTCATTCATTAAATTAGTTTTCATAACAATTGTTGTTCGAGAAGTCCTATTTCAGGACTCTGACTAATTGATTTTGCGTTCCATTCGCACTTAAGAATAAGAATTTCATATAATAAAATTATAAGAAATAATTATTCAGAAAAAAGTCATTTATTAAATTTAATTTGTATATCCAATATTAACTAAACGTAGACACAATGAGTTCTACAAAACTTGTCCTCATAAACTATTATTGTTTGTACTAACTATATCGTGTTATAACCGAATCCTGCGAAATAGTTCAGAGCAATCGATCAACTCGTAACATTGCTGTTTGCCGATATAAATTCAATAATTATTTCTCTTATATTGACTAGAGATACTCAGTGAGGGATGCGGTTTAATCTTCAGAAGGTTAAACAAAAAAAAAATAAAAAAACGTAAAAGGCAACAAACAATTAATTTAATACGTATTCGTGTTTGTTATACACATATAAGCAAATGAGCTTTTGGTTCTTTTATATTGATACAGCCAAGGAAAGAAGTGAAACGACTTAATTTAAGTTTAAGCAGAATGTTTTATTTTGAAATTCGTGTTCAAACGAAAAAGCGGTTTATCGTCAATCTATGTGCATCGCTATGTCAAAGTGTGTTCACATTAATCTTACTTTAAGAAATAGTTTATGCCGAAGATACACTCTATTGTTCAATAAAGTAAAAGTGGATAACGACCTAGCGCGACACAAGATCATTTATTTGAAACTTAACAGCATAAATATTTCTTTTTTTTTTAGAATTTATGAATGATTGCTTATAAATTTATAGGGATTTCATTGTTTAATTTTTTGTGCTTATCAGCTTGATGCCCTTGTCTTTAGGTGTAACTAAATAAGAAGCTAGAATAAATTTTGACTCAATATATTTCCAGTATTCTCCGCTTTAAATTTGAATTATTTGTTAATTTAGTATAGTTAGGAAAGACAGAAAGTTTTATATTAATTAGTCGGTAAAGAACTAGTATAATTCAAAATAAAACTGGAGGCCAAAAAATGTATTAAAAAATAAACTAAATTTCTTTAACTTATCTGGGTATTAAAAAACCTTAACTGGATATGAAAAAACATCTCTAAGTCGGTCACTTACACACTACATTTAGAACTTCTGTGTGTGTGATTGTGTAAAAGTAGCTAAAAATAGTAGCTGAAAGTTCCCAAAAGTGCCGTGTTATAATTTAACATGGTTTTTTCATAAAAAAATTAAGAAATAATTCAATTTCCTAAATGCTCTTCCATCAGGTATTTTATTTCCATCTTAAATTATGCTTTATTTTTAATTATTTGCTAACAGTTGATATATGGAAAATATTCTTAAGGCTTAAACTAAGTGCTTACTAGTGAAGCAAGTAACGTATTACAAATAAAAAAATATATAATATGTTTGCTTTATATTACAGAATATGTAATAAAACGAGAAAACTCGCTGTTACCCTTAGAGAAAGCTCGTTTCCATAGGTAACATAATTTGATTACCATCGTGTATTCGAGATCAACCTACATTTTATTACCAAGTGGATACGTTCCCTGCGTGAGACATTATTATAAACATTTTTTTAGTATTATTTATTGAGTATGTAAAAATAATCAACCTGGGGTGTTTTGAAAGCTTTGTAGTGGTACCATCCTAGTCATTAATATATTGAGATGTTAGTACAATGTCACTACGATGTTCGCCCGAGTACTGAGCTAACATTCGAAACAAATCCAGTTATATCGCGGAGTTGGACAGAGTATGTCATACCTATCCCCGAAACTATTAATAGTTGTGTGTGAGTGTGTTTTTATACAACAGCAATCAAACGAGAATGTCTAAGAAAAGATGCCGTAAATACCTGGCATTTCTTAACGCACGCTTTTGTCCCTTGGTATATCTAATGTCTTAATTGTTCGGGAACATCGCAGGTGGTAGATCGTTCCACAGTTGCACTGCTTGATAAGGAACAATTATACTATATAAACATCCATAAACTATATAATTAGTTGGATACAATACATATTACATAACAAAAAGGCGAATAAATAGTATACTGCGAATTATTATAATTAATTGAAACTTTGGGAAAGCCACATGATATACATACATATATATGCGTGTGTGTGCGTATATGTGACCTTTGTTTATATGTACATATGTACGTGTTTTTGATTATATCTTATGTTTATGAATTAACTTATTTCTCATTTGCCAGAAGGGTAAGGTTAGGTTAGTCAAAATTATCATAGTGTTTATTGTAGTCATTAACAACACGTCCTTCTCTCGTGTTTTGAACCCACGCCCATTCACCAGAATGAATAGTGAAACATGTGCATTATCCTACGTTTGCTATCAAATTATATAATATAATCACAGTTATGTTAGTGTATCTATATTTATTACCACTTGAGTCGTTGTTAATTACCTCTTTAATATCTCACAGCACTCCCGCCGCCACTCTAGCATCTCATTGTGTTCTATAGTAGCCCATTATCTTAATCTATTAAATCTATAAAGTAGATATTGGGCCTATATACTACGATTGTAAAATAAAAGGCCTTTTCTTATAAGTAAAGCCCACGATGGTTAGTTTTGGGCAGATTCCATGTTCAGCACTATGCAAACAGCAGCAACAGTTGACTGCTGAACCCAGACTTCTTTCACAAATGAGGGGTGTTGTAGGGTTGTGCCGTAAACCCCACAATTAGCAGGCGATCGCAGGTTAGTTTTTATTGCACAAGTAAACGCTGCTCTTTATTCTGCTGATATAACAATACCAGAATACCAGTAGACCGAGAGCAGCGTCTACTGGTATATGCAGAACCAATTGTCATAATCGTCATATTTGTTTCTTACGATTTCTGCGGAAAATAATGGGGTGGCAATATTCTGTGCCAGAAGCCGTAAAGCAATTTTACATACAGTAAACTTAAAAATTGTTTCAAATGTTAAAACATCTTCGAATTTTCTTATTACTATACTGTAATTCATGAGAGAACTGAGATTAGAAGACTGAAGGTAAACCGCATTTCTGTGGGTCACAGTTGGTATTAATGGAATGTGCCAGGACTGTCACGTCTATGCCCATTCAATTTGGCGTAGGTACTAAAATATTTGTTTTAACTTAAACAGCACTTCATTAAATTAGAAAATCGTTTCTATTTTTAGTATGCATTTTGTGTAGTGATCGTCATAAAATACTGAAAGTTTGAATAAATGATAGTATTTGGATATTATTTCTATATCACGTGATATGTACTAGCGTTCTGTTACACGAAGGTAGTTAATATTAAAATGTTTCTTGTTGTAAAGTAAAAAAAAAATAATAATAGAGGCACTTGGGACGACCGATACCTTTTTTATCCGCCATAAATAGTTCCGAAAGAGCACACATACACCCAGCTCAGTAACATTGGCTTAGTCTGATCGAACGTCTTCAGCGGAATCGGTGTCACATTTTTTAAGATTATGTTTTCGTTATTGCTATATAAAGTTGCCATTTTTCGATAAAGCTCCTATCTATTTATGGTCTATTTTCATTTTATTCATAGCGTCACATATAACGGTGAAGGGAGGATATTGTAATATTGGTTATTTTCCGTTCCTCCAAAACTACATAATAAAGAGTTCTAGTGAAAAACCAATGACAGGTGTTGGAGTTAGCAAAATGAATTTTTTCTTTTTGGATCCTGGAGTGGAGATCGCGTTTTTGTTAATGGAGCTAAGATTTGGGCAGGGCTGTTAAGAATCTCGTTATAATTCTAAAGAAGTATTAAAAATGTTTTGAAAAGTGTACATTAAATTCATAGATACAGTCATAAGGAGATACAAGTTTGTATTTTTGAAGTATATAGAACCTAAGATTAAGTAAAGGTTTCAGAAGTAAGCTTAAAATAACCGCAAGGAAGCAAATTTATTTAAGTACAAACCCCGCACAATTCGTCTTGTCCCGCATTGGTATCTAAGATATAATGCTGAGGATCCGGCCTCGTGGCATTTAGATAAATCTCGCTTTGTCCGAGCACATTATGTATGCTAACGTTGGCCGTCGACTCATTACTTAGGCGTTATTGTCTCCTAAAATCTCTTCCCAAGCTTAATGATATATGAGTATACACACCCACAAAAGTAATTTAGTTACATCTATCCATCGGACAGTTGGCGCCTGAGTAAAATAATATATTTGAGACATATCATATAACAAAAGAATATAAGCCAAATATTGATAATTTCATATGTTCTTGCATAAAAAAAACATATATTTATACATATATTTTGTTATTTCTACAAGATGCGATTTATTGTTTATGGCAAATAAAAAACAATTTTCTCATCAATTTTTTTTGTTGAAAACATTTTTAGCATGTTACGATTGATTTTAAAAAGGAAATAAATATATAGGTTTTTAAGCTTAAATCAAATTTGAAGTCTAATAGAAATTTTAAGTTCACAAAGGTTTGAACCTTAAATTTCAGTACAAGGTTTGGTTAATTATCTTTCTTTGTTTATTTTGCACTGTATATTTTAAAAGTAGTTTTATTGTTTCACAATTTAAAAAGCTTTTGCCGTCGAGCGTTTTGGAGCTTAATCCTTACTGAGATAAAAGTTTAATTTCTCCTCAATCTTTCCAAATCTGCCACCGCAGTTTTATTGTTTGATTATTTGTAACGGTTCGCTTTGCAGGGTTTTCCTTTACATTGGTCTTGTAAAGGGAATTCACGCAAACAAGTTTTTTAAAATAACTTCCGCCGCTTTGTTTTCGGGAAATTTTCGCTTTTATTGAAGGCTTAACAATCAATTTCAATATTTTGTTCCAGGTGTGATACGAGAAATATTTTGAAATTATTCAACACAAGAGTTTTGTACTCCGCCTATTCGCCTTAATTTTATTCATTTTGAAGTTTGTTTTTAACACCTATAATTTTTGTTTGGCATAATATTTTGTTGAATTAAGTTTTTATGTTGAAACTAGTGGTGAGCCAATGGGATTTCTGAAGCACAGTCTGAGTATTCTTAAGTGTAAACATTTTTATGGTAACCTACTCTCCCGATGGAAGCATCATAATGAAATGTTTGACTTCTCTTTGTCAATACAAAGAGAAGTCAAACATTTCAATATGATGCTTCCATCGGGAGAGTAGGTTACCATACCAATGTATGTATGACATTATTATATATCGTCATTTGAAAGTGACGAGCAGTGTCATTATTAACGTTTATTACATTTAGCTTTTTGGTCGTGAAAGGCAAAAATTGTATGACTTCAATATGTTCAAATACAGTGTTTTAAAACGTAAAAATATTCAGATATTATTGCTTATTTATTTTCATTATGAACAAAGCGAGCTCTGCGCTTTTTGTGTATTTTTATTGTTCATTTTATGTGTATTTTTATTTTATGTTTAACAACATTTACATGTCAGTGAAACCGAATATGTATGTCTATTTACGTTATGTTATATGTATTTGCATTTAACTTTTGATTTATTATAACATGTGGTAGTCCAGTGGACAAAAATTGATATTTATAATATTTCTTTTTATTTTAATTTTCTGTTCATTCCCGTATGAAATGTGCTAAATTTCACACTCCTTCGTGCACCCAAGGTGCTTTTTAAGTACTATTTATTTTTCTTCACTTATACAAATAGTGATGTTACTCTTTTGAATATGAAAAAAATAAAATGTGGTAAATATTTGTTTTTTTATAATTAATGTATTGTTATTTTTTATATTATTTATCACATTTTGTTATATTATTTATCAGATGGTAATATGGATTATTTATATGGGTTTAATATTGGTTCAGATATAACAACAACGTAGTATTCGTAAGCAAAACTGTCAGAACTGTCTTGTTTTTCCTCACGCTTCTTAAGTCGCAGATACAGACAAAACACGGCTCGTAGGCAACCTATCGTGGCAAAATTTATCAGTTAACATAATGTATCACAACAATCCTTGCTCACGGTTTTTAGGAGTAGATTGTAGTATATTGAATCCAATGCTTAAATACCTTAATGTATTATAATTTTAATTTATTTATTTTATTAAATATCCCTTAATTCTATTTTATACGTTCGAGTTTAATTTTAATATTTACATTTTATATTAATCATACTCGTTGGCTGGCAGAATCTGAATGGCTTTTGCCGGAGATCGGGCTAGGGGGCGCGGCTTAGGGTAGGCATCTGTCCAGCAGTGGATTGTCGTAAGCTGATTATGATAATAAAGAAAACTATAGATAAAATTAATAATTATAATATCAAAGTAAATCAATAAATAAAAAAGGTTGTTCTCAGTATATGTGAGTGCTATTTTAAAGCACAAATGACATCCCGATGCGAGATATTTGTTTGTAATTGAAACACAAATTTTCGCCGTTTTATCATTCCTATCACGTTTTCTTCTTTGTAATAAAGATAATTTCCGCACGAAATGCTATCCCCCGGGACTTACTCCGCTGACACCATAAATAGGGATTAATTAGCTTTAATCATATAGCTTTTGCTCCAGTACGAAACGTATTCGTTCATTTTTCCGGTCACGTTTTATATATCTTCGGTTTGTCTTCTGAGAAAAAGACTTTGCTAAACAAAAGTAAATTCTGTACTTCAAATAGTATATTTTAGATCTCTTTATATATTATATTTATATAATTTTATAATACATTATGCCATCTATATATACAAAAATTATAAACAATATTACAAACAATTATTGTATAATAAAATAAGTCGTAACTATTTCTATCTGTTTATATATATATTGTTGTGCGGTTCTTGATAAAAATATTCCCATCAATTTTTCCAGTGGGTGTTGTAAAGACTACTATGAGAAAAAATATACGTAGACACGAAGCGGCGTCTACCTGAGTAATAATCTGCGACTAACTAATCTGCGAATCATAATCCGTTCGCCAAGCGTTGTGATGTCGGTACACCCTACGGGAGGCCAATGTCGTGGTAGTGGACATTTACGACTGTAATGATGATGAATAATAGAAAAAAGCTAGGAATCTTCATGTTGAGATAAAACTGTAATATTATATTTTGGCATTATATTTTGTATAGATAATTATTTGTTATTTGCGAATTGGATACCAACTTTCCAATTACAGTTGGTCTCACGTCGATAATTTATAAAGCCCCAAGGGGTTATCCGTATTATATAACAACCATTCAATCGAAACAATATAACTAACGTACCAATTTGGTTGTTACGTGGTTTTGTTTTAATAGCGTTGAATACGTATTCCCAAATAGCTTATTAAAAGTTTACATCGCTGTTATAAGAGGGTATTTAATGGTTACTCGATTTAACTTTACCCCATTTCTGTATAGATCGAATGAAATATCGAAATTATTATTATTAATAAATGAAATCTTTGTTAAATTTGCTTTAATTTCATATGTCGGTGTGAATAGAGAATACTAATTTGTTCTATTTTGCACCTTGAATACGAAAGAGATAGATTATAGAATAAGAGATAGATAGATTATTTGAGATAGATTATACATATATTGCTAGACATCTGTGTAGCACGGCTATTAGATTCGGTTTTGCAAACGTGTCGAGTAAATTAAGAAAATAGATATGCACTTAACAGTTAAAATAATTATTGTTAATGGACTTAGGGGAATTAAAATCTAAAACAAACTAAAATAATAAAAACTATATTTTTTTAAATTGTGATTATGCGTCCTTTTATTTAGAAAGCAAAGAAGACTTGTTTTTTAATATATACTTCAACAAAATATATGAAATTATTAAACTTGACTACATGGTTTTGCTATCTCAATGATGACAGTACAAACAACAGAGAAAGTTAGACCACGATAAACTTTCGTAGTTATAACATGTAGTACTACAGTTCATGTACATTACAGTCGTACAGTTATTTCAACAAGTTGTTTATGATTTCAACAGTTTGTGAGTGGCACAGACAATATTATAAATAGTATGGCGTCAATTGAAAGTAATAAACGTAAAATTCTTATAAACAGAATGGACGTATTTTTTATAAATTATGAAAATTTTGAAACATTTATTCTTGTAAAACCATGCTGCAGACAGTTTTTGTTGTAGTAATATTCCATTTCCACGGGGAAGTATCATACTGTTGAAAAAGAACTATCGTCGGCAGTTGTATAAGAAGAGCCAGAATTCAACTCTGACTTTTTTCTCCCCTTGCTGTTGCTGCCTTTTATACGTACACACACGTTTCTCAAAGTGCGGCAAC
Source organism: Baronia brevicornis (assembly GCA_031353405.1). Lineage (NCBI taxonomy): Eukaryota > Metazoa > Arthropoda > Insecta > Lepidoptera > Papilionidae > Baronia > Baronia brevicornis. The sequence goes on along the minus strand of JASFAT010001071.1, from coordinate 2,449 downwards.
TAATAATGTACTCTAATAATGAAAGTATTATTATCACACATGTGATCACTTACCATCAGCTCATTTACTGGCTAATTTGTCTTCCATTTTTATTTGAATACTTATTGATGAAGAATCTTTTATACGATCTTTTAACTAGATTGAACTGACAATTCGTTGGATCGTTTATAACAACATTGGAGCTAACTTTGCATTGAAAGTACTTGAACTATCGTAACTTGATTTAATTGACTCGAGAGAAATCATACCGCTGCATCAACTTTTACGAATATCAACAAAGAGTTGATCTGGGGAAAATTTAAACAAGTTCATTTAAAGTTCATCCGAATAGGTTATCTGCAAACGTCGTACTTTTTAATAGTTAAAGTGAACAAATCGTTTTGAATGGGAAAGAGAGTCGTGACTTTATCTATCTTTACGAGTGCGAGTGCACTGGCTATGGACATTCAGTTCGGATTCTCGAAAATATATGGATATTGCCCTGTCACTACATAATGTCAAGTTTTCAGGGGAGGTATATCCTAGTGTAGATCGATTACAAATATTCACTTTATTTTAAGCCTTTAGACCTTTTATTGCGGCTTTTTATAAAATCGGATTGTAATCGCAGCAATTCAATTAAAAAAATCTAATAAAAGACGCATTTCCTTTTAAAATTTACACCATCAAATTAATTTCAGTTCACCTTATATTTATTATTGGGTTGTCACATAAGTTCGTTCGTATTTTCGCGCGCAGATATTGACGCCTATTGGACGAAAATTATTTGGAGGGGCTATTTTCGCAACGTCAGTTGTAGTTTACACTAGTTTGTGATCTGGTGTATATTAAAATCGAAGGGCAAAATTAGCATATACGAGATGAGGTAGCTAATTTCACGAAACAGTGGTAAGTGGAAGGAAAATCGGGTAAAATGCACTTTACTGGATCGCTATTTATCTAGATGGTGGGGATGAAACTTTTCTTTTTAGCGAGTTATGCGGCAGTAAAATTCAGTGGCAAAATTTATTCCGAACAATTCCTCGGAGCACAACCCATGGTAAAAGCGATAAAAGAAGGCATTGGAAGAAGGAAATAAAGGAAGGGGAAAGGAAATAAAGGAAGGGGGAGATTGGGTCTTCGAATTCCAGCATTCCGCATATGGAACAATGTAATACAGTATAATGATACCACTTAATGCTAACATTCTGTGAAGGCGTGTTACTACCACAGTCGAGCCTGCCCATTCATGTACGTACACTACAATGTTTTATCTTTGGATTGATTTAAGTCCAAAATTGGATTATTGACATGAGCTGTCTTTTAAAAACATGTTATCAGGATGTTTAGTTTTTGTCAACATTTTTCGTTGATAGTTAAGTTAACACAACTTGCTTATCGATTCTTTCACCGCTTTGGCTGTTTAGTAGACGAGGGTGGTCATATTAGCTGAATCGAAAAACACGACACGAGATTGTAGGTCCTACGAACTGAGTCACTTCGACAATGACTGACGCGGGGAGTGCGCAGAATGCGAAACGAGACAGGCTGGAGACGATTTCTCAATGTCACGCGATGTTCGCTTCTAATGCGATGGATCCAACACTAATTTAAGTTTAAAGGGACTTCTCGTTTACTTTGTATTGACTTTATTCACATTTAAACTGTGTTGTAAATGTACCACTATGTTTATCATGTCTGTATATTTTGATAAAATTTAATTTAATATAAAAACGTAAATGAAAAATAAAATTTGCATCTCTTTGTAAGTAGAGATCCAAAAAAATGTACAATTTTGAAAACTTTACACATTAACTAATATTATAATTTACCTATTCGTATCGTTTCCCACTGTATACGAAGTATTTAGAGGAATCGAACCCATTGCCATTGTCTCCGATATGAAAGTTTTGCTACTGAACCAATTATTAGGTCATAAACTTACTCATAGATAGGTATAATGTAGGCAAGCGTGTCGCCTGTTGGAAATAAATCAACGCTGCTTATAAATATCTGCAGCACCATAGGCATTGCAGATAGCTTGTATTTCAAAGGTTGCAATCTCGTATCAGTTCATAAATACCGTTGAAGGTAACGGCTTCCATAGAGTAGTGGTGCGTGCAAAGTAATTCCAGAAAACCCACCGTACTAAATCGCTACTCATCCAGATAGTGTGGATAAAACTTTTCTTTATTCTATGTATAATATATACAATGTGTTACCTAATACTCCGTTAAAAAATATAATTAATTAACAAAGCCAAAAATTTTGTCAACCCTAGTAAGCTGTCACGTCAGGGAACCAGATTATTTAACAGAAAGGCCTACGTATCTATTTTATCTAATAATTTTCTACTTTAATAGTTTTTCTATTTTTCATTCATAAATGTTTACTACCTCGATACAAGGATGTCATTATACTCAAGTATTGGCTGCAAAAAATGTCAAGTTGAAAAAAAAAATATGTTGTC